>JAGDQP010059527.1:0-12360 GCA_022664845.1 Lepisma saccharinum | reverse complement strand
ATGTGTAGTAACCGGGCTATTATGTTAAATTTGATTCTCGGAAAGATATTCTATTTCTTACATTACGCCTTTGGAGTATAAATACAGGGTGCCCCACCTAACGTTTAAACCACAATTAGATTCGAGATGAAACAAAATGTGACAAAGTTGGTTGGGCAAAATTGTAGCCATGTCGGGAGCTGATAAAATTCCGTAAAAAGCAAGGGGCAGGAGGGCCCCTTTGGTCAACAACTAAACTTCAAATGGCAACATAGGTCGAGCGACACCTCGTTTGATAGATCTTGGAAAATGACACAATGTTCCGCAAAAACATTTTGTATACGGGTCAACGTTTTCAAAATGGCCGCCGGAAATGGTGTCTGTTGTAGAGAAATTGTCATTGTTCTTAGCATGATAACACTTGGAGTGCAATGAATGAAATAAAAAGTATAGGTCTAAATGGCAGTAGGACACATCGATTGGTGTTAGTATTTGGTGCTCCAGGTGCCTCCATCACACTGCCCCTGGGTCAACTGTAAAATGGAAAAGGGTAACAAGGGTCGAGTGACACTTCGTTCGACAGATCTTGTAAAGGGTACAATGTTACGCATAAACCGTTGTTATACGGGTCCCCGGTTTCAAAATGGCTACCAAACATTCATGTTGTTTTGAATGATCGGGAAACTAGACGTACCGGTACAACGAGTGATAACGGACGGGGTATTACTGTCCGAAACCATATAGTGCATGCATTTACTGGGACGTGGACAGGATGGCTGCGGATACACTGTTCTGACGTTACACAAGTGTGTAGTACCTTGCGCAGAGCAAGGAATTGTGGCAAGTGGCCACAGTCTGTACAAAGATGTCGTTGAAAACTTGATTAGGAAGATTATGGATAGGATGGATTATGGTGAATGTGGCTCTGAAATAAGTCGCAAAGTGTGTGGCAAATTTTGCATAGGCATAAGTTTTACCCGTTTCATCTGTCACTTCACCAAGAGCTACACAGAAATGACTTCGAGTCCCGCATGCATTCTGTTGTTTTGCAATTCAGCGTTTGCAAGGTAATCTGCACTCCTCAGTATTGTTTTGTTTACGGATGAAACTTCGTTTACCAATCATAGTCATGGGAATTTCCGGAACATGTACTATTGGTCCGTGGATTATCCGCACTGGCTTCGCAGTTCATCAACGACAGTGGAGTGTCAACGTGTGGTGCGGTATTATTGGTACTCGTATTGTCGGACCGTATTTTTATCAGGGAACATTACACGGTCAGGGATATGCATCCTTTCGGCAAGACACTATGCCGCTTCTCACGGACGACCTGGATTTGGAAACACTTGTGGTACCAACATGATGGGTGCCCCGCACACTTTCTACGTATCTACAGATCAACTCTAGATGCACGGTTTCCCAAAAAGTGGATAAGAGGAAAGGATGCTGTGCCATAGCCAGCTCGGTCCCCCAAATTGGCACCGTTGGCCTTCTTTCTCTGGAGCACAGTGAAAGATAGAGTGTATCAGGAACCCCCAACGATACGCGAGAATATGCCAGAATGTATTAAAGCGGCATGGGCGGCGATATCTCTAGAAACACTACAACCTGTCCACCGCTCTCTTGTTCGCCGTCTCCAAAAGTGAATTGATACCAACGTTGGGCACTTCGAACATCTCCTGAAGTAAAGTGGTTTCTTCAGGTAAGATATTACTTCTTCATTGTGTGTGCCTTTTTCGTGCTGGCTCTCATGTACAAACATGGAGCTTCTGTCGGCTATAGGCCACTACTGGTTGTGTTTGGAACTTACAACCACGTCCGTCCTCACTCTTTGTACTGGTACGTCTAGTTTTTCGTTCGCTCGCAACAACCTCCGATTTTGGCAGCCATTTTGAAAACGGTGACCCGTATACAGAGTTTTTTTCGGAACATTGTGTCATTTTCCCAGATCTATCAAATGAGGTGTAACTCGACACATATTGCCATTTGAAATTTTGCATTTGACCCAGGGGCACTGTGATAGGGACACTGGTGCCCCTTTCTTTTACAGAATTTTATTAACCACCGACATGGTTACATTCCTGCCCAACCAACTTTTTCAAATTTTGTGTCATTTCGAACCTAATTGCGATCGCAGCGTTAGGTGGGATACCCTGCACAATGGCATTTTTGCGTACTGAATTATAGTAGAAACCATTCACGCAACTTAGATTTATTATTTTTATTTTCCTTGATACTGTAGGCTAATGGAATCTTGCAGACAGACAAAATTGAAATAAGTAATATAGTTGCCCATGCAGATAGTAATGACGAACTAAAAAAATCTTTAACACGCAGTCACATGTACTATGCTACATTCATTATTTCGGATGTCTTGAAAATTGAGCCGAACGAGTTGAAAATTTACTGTGTTTAAACTGAATGTAAAATGAATATGCTACAAGTATATGTCCAATTCCTTACTATTCCTGGCCAAAGAAGAGAGAAGTATTTCCAACCTAATTATGTTAATCTTTCTAAACCAAACTAGGTTGATTTATTGCATTGTGGTATCAATTAGTAATGAGGAGTCACGCGTGAAATTTAGAACAAAGCGTTACAAACGTAAACATTTTAATACCATATTAGCAATGGGATCAATCGAAATTTTCAAATTATAAACCGATATAATATTATCAGTTTCCAAAACTGCGTTATTTCCTTGACTTATGGCCTTTTTTATCAGTAAGAAAACACTTAATAATTAGCAATATGACAAAGCTGAAAAATAAAAATTTTATATTATTACAGAACAGACATACAATTTATGACACATCATTGTAGCTTTAACTAACCACCGTATACATAAAAATAAACAGTTACAATCTAAGAACGGTTTGGAACAAATGAATTTGCTCTTCATAGTAATGTTACGATATAAAATTATTCCCCATGCTTAAACGCAATGGTAATACTTTTGAGTTTGCATTAATAAGGTTGTAAGAAATATTCACGGGTCGGTATAACTGAAAGTAAATATTATGTCACAAGCGGAGAAATTTGGTTTCTAAGTGGTTGTTTTATTAGCGGAGTAATTTTAAAGAACGAAATCATAGAAGATTTAGGAGATCGACAAATTGTAATTTGTAATATTGGAAATAATATTGTATTTCATGTTTAATGTTAGTAGAATTGAATTTGTTAATTTTTATGATAAATTTTATATCCTTCACATTGTTTTAATTAAACCACCAAAATACTCGTAATTTGTAATAAACTTCATTTCCTATTTCATGTTCATTCAATATTCCCACTGCTCCAGACATACATTCCTAACTTGTGTTTACATTCCAATATCCGGAAATGTTATAATTAAATAGAGTCATTATGAAATAATATTGACTTTTAGGATAATTGAAAATAATTAATGAACTATTAAGAGCTCAGAATTTGGTCATCAAAATACTTCCTTACTCAATGGGCTACGGAACTCACACGTTCATCGCCGCACTAACAAAATTTCTCCATAAAATTCTTTCCTGAGCAAGATCAAGCCATTTTCCATCACGAACTCCTACTTCCCGATGATTCCTTGTAATATTATCCTCCCAACGTCGGCTCGGTCTTCAGAACGGTCTCTTTATCTCCGGTATTCCAACCACGATTCGATTTTCTCCCATGCGACCTACATGTCCAGCATGCCTTAGCTGCCGCGATATCATTACTCGTATAACATCAGTTGAGTCAAAAAGTGCGTTGAGTTCTTTATCATAGAGTCATCTCGTCCCATTTCGACCCGTATTATCTTTCTCAATACCTTATTTTAAAACACTTGTAACATATATTCATCTACTAGGATCTCACTCCGACTTTTGCAACCCTAAACTATTGCGGGCAGAATAACAGTAGTTGAAGGACGGGAGTTGACTACACTTTCTTAAAAAATGCCCCTTTTTTCAGGGCTCGTTGATAGCCAGGAGTCAATGTTCTAACTAAATTTGTTTACTTTTTTTCGAAGTAGATTTGCTTACTTTTTGTTCTCTTTTACGGTACTTATTTTTAATTGCGAAAAAGTAGTGGTATTGTTTCTTTTTTGTAAAAGGATATGAACCCGTCTTTTCAACCCTATTTAAGATGGCACCCTAAATTAACATAGCAGAAATTACACTAACAACCCAAACATAATGCACAAGATATGATTTATTCTCTACCGTCCATCCCCTATTTTATAAAAGGCTACGGCACCATTTTCCAAATTCCTATTTAAAATAGCAGAGCTTAGACGAGTGGATAATTTCGTGAAATGGGGATACGAAGCTTATTTTGCAACTTTTATTTAACATAGCAGTGATTTAAAAAAAAACTACGAGCCTTATTTAACATAATAGAAATTTGAAGTCAAATTCTATACCACACCATATAACCTCGGCAAAGGTCAAATATATTAATATTATGCTTTCACATTTGGTATGGGGGCATTAAGTACTATTTTCGAAAAAAGCGGTCACCTCGAGATCAAAGGTCAAATATTGAACCGTGTATATCTCGGAAACGGCTGAGACATATCGAAATTCTTTTTTGACATTCGGCATGGGGACATTAAGTACTACTTGTGAAAAAAGCGGTCACCTCGAGGTCAAAGGTAAAATATTTAACCGTGTATATCTCGTAAACAGCTAGACATATTAAAATTCTACTTTCACATCTGCTATGTTGAAATTGAGAGCAGTTTAAAAACAGTGGTGACCTCTAGATCAAAGGACAAATATTTAACAGTGTATATCTCGTGAACGGCTACACATATTGAAATGTTGATTTCATATTTTTGCATGTAGGAATTAAGTACTACTTGTGAAAAAAGTGGTGAGCTCGAGGTCAAAGATTAAATATTAAAACCCTGTATATCTCGTAGACGGTTGGACACATTGAGAATAAGTTTTCACATTTTGGTATGTGGGCATCGAGTGATCTATGTACTTTTTATTCTATAATAAATTTATGAAAAAAATATTTCCTTTAATTATACTTAAAAATAAAAGACTACAGTATTTTTTTTCCAAAAAAAATATAGAAAACAATACACATGGCTTTCACCATAGTCTACACTGTAATATCAATTTGTAGTTTTTGTTGTGTAACTGAACTCATCTGACTATTCATCTCGCAATCCCGCAAACACACACAGGGTTTACGGAGGACTTAATCTCGCGCCAGGAACCAACACATAGACTTGGTTTACAGAAAAATTAATCTCGCTCCAGGGACCTACATACATCGTTAACGGAGGACTAAATCTCTTGCCAGGGACCGACACATACACCTGGTTTACGGAGAACCTTAAGTCATGAAAGGGACCATTCTCATAAACAAATAAAGCATAATATCGCTAACATTAATGTTGTCATTTGAGAATTTATTTAAGAATTTCTGTAGTGAAATAGCCAGATGCACAACATGCTAAATAGAGAAAACAATAGTGTCCACAAAATTGAGATAAATCAAATAGGTACGAAAAAAATTCAACGGCATTAACTTCGGACGCACCAACCAAAATACAGAATGCAAAATTAAAAAAAAGATATTGGAGCAACCAATCAGCGTACTTTAAAAAAGTTTCGAAAATATTTTTGTGCTACCAATTTTTAGAAATAGTAAAAAAAGTAAGTAAGTGTTACTCCGTAGCTGCTGTTGAAAAATAATAACGAGTTTGCTCTATTTACACTAGACTGGAAACTATACTCGACCTATCCTACAGAACAGTGTATAGGCTGTGAAATAAATTTTCGGTTGGTAAAAAAAAATTACAAAACTAACACATTTAAACTTACGCTACTGATACAATACTAATTGCCTACACACAAACAACTCGTTACAATTACTTAGATAATAATAATAATAATAGTCTGTAACACTACAGTTCTATTTCCAATTACTAGCTGCTTTTGCAATAATAATAATAATAATAATAATAATTTTAAATAAATTACATTGCACCAAAAAATTTCCCTAAGATTTTTCTTCTAGTCTGTCAATAATGGCCGCTGAAATTAATACTACAGTTTTTGTGTTAGCGAATTAATAGATAAGGATAAAACAACTACAGAGAAACTTAGCCAATGGCTTCCACTAGGAAACCTGCACGACAACAATTTACTTTCAAACATTGGAGATATTGTGTATGAAGATGGAGAAGCAAGACTTCCATCTTTAGAGCCAATTACACCACCATTATGCGATAATATTATGCTTGTTAAAATTACTAGCTGGGAAGAATGCTGTGAAACACAAAGAACTAACAATAGTTTTCTAATTAACAAAAACGCTTGTAGTTCTCTTAACACATTTATACGAGTAATTTTTTTGAATTTTCTTTTGCTTTACATGGTGTTAAAGCCAAATTACATTTTTTTCTAAATTCGTCTACTAAGAGAGCAAAAGGTATACAACAGATTGTGGAGAAATATTTGGGAGACATTACCAAAAAGTACAAAGATCCAATTGTTATTCCATATAAAGTAGAATTTCCAGATGTACCTATAGAAAAATTAGTGGTGGGTTTACCACAAATTTTAGAGCAACTACATATCGAATATTACTTTCTTTTAGACTTTGACATTACAAAAGATTTTGCCGGTATATTTATTAAGAGGGAGATGGAACAATATATTGTCAGTAATTTTAATTTTAGAATGGAAGGTTCTCCTATAACAAGTTTCGAAAAGAAAATTATCACAATTTGCAATAACGATAATTCTGTAGGTATAGATTGTCTTAGGTGGAATACAACTGGTTCGTCCTACTAAGATGTATAACAAATTTGTTTGCCAACTAACATCTCCGAACACATGTAAAATCTAGGAAACCATTTAATAGATGACATTAATTGTCCCGATAAAAGATTGAAAGAAACATTCGAAAGTAGTTTATCGCAAGAAAATGGGATTACGAGATTAGAATCTACTACTATCTTTAACTATTCCGATGAACAATGTTACAAGTTGGCTCCGATACAAGACTGTAAGATCCAATTTTACACAGCAAAGAATACTTTACAAACGCTTCGTTTTATAAGGTTCCGATTTCTAAGATGTGGACAAAATTGACGGACAGTTTACTGAACAGCTGCTTACTAGTCAATAAAACACAACAGCTTTTAAGTTATGGTTATTGGGGGAATTTACACACTACGAAGTTAACAGGTTTCCAAGTAAAGTTACCCGATAAGAGCGAAGATCGAGAAAAGTTAATAATGTTTGCACTTTCTGCTTTTAGTTTAAACTCATTGCCTCTTAATTATGTTGTTGTAAGAGAGTGCGAGGAGGAGGATCGAATATCTATAGAGCAGAAGTGTTATTTAAAAGAGGGAAAAACATATTTTACTAAGAGTAATTCTCTGTTTTCTACTATCTCCAAAGACATTATATCTTACAGCTCTTGGTTTAGTGGACAAAGTAATGTTCTTCCGGAGGTTTTTCGAAAGAGGATTAATATTAGCTATCGTTTATACCCGTGTACTGTAAGAGAAATATCGCCGCCTAGTAAGGTTTATTTGCAGTCTATTAAGAAGCGATCTAAAGCATTAGAAGAGCTAAAAATACAACAAATGCATGTAGATTATCGACATTTAAATAAACAACCTGTAGTATAAAGAAAGACTAGATATAGAGAATTATTGCATATTTTTAAAGAGAGGGAGCTGCAAGAAGAACTAAAAGGACTATTTTCTAAGTTTGGAGCGAATTCGATAGAGATTGTTCTTATTCTGTATTTGATTTTACTGTAAGAGAGGATAAGTGTTTTAAATATGTGGGTTAATTAGTAGTTAAGAATGATCAACTTGAATATAAGCTTGTTTGTTATGTAAAAGACGGGAATAAGAATATGTTTCTGGAGCTATATTCCAATGTATCTTATTTAAAGATTGAAGGACTCTGTTTTCTAAAGCATAATGGACTTGTTTATTTCCCAAATCATATTAGTTTTGCTTCCTATGTAACAGGTGGTGTAAAATATTTTAATGGATATCACTTTACTTGTATTAGAAGTGTTATTGCGAACGATAGAGTTTTTAAGAACAAGGAAGAGTTTAATTGGAAACAGGACACTTTAGACGAAATCGACACTATATGAATGGGGACAATACAGAGATATGTTAAAGTGAGTCACTGCCAAAGATTGGAAGATTTACATATAGGAAAATAATTATAATAGAAGCTATGCAGTTATTAGAGTATGGAGGTAAGACTCGGTATGTGTTAAAATTTGCAGGTATTTATGATTTGTATATCTCTAATTGTTGGTTGGAACACGAGTTAAAGAATACACAACTAGATTTATATATTAAATATAAGATAAAGCTGAGTCCTCTTAAGGCAGCAGCGAACAAGAAAAAGGAAAGGTTGGTATTTACTGGTGTTTAAATGTGTTAGTTCGCAATGCATTTCTTTTAGCAATCGAAAATTTATTTCACAGTCTATACACTATTCGGTAAGGTAGGTGTTTCCAGTCTAGTGTAAATGGAGCAAACTCGTTATTATTTTTCAACAGCAGCTACGGCGTACTCTTACTTCTTTATTATTTCTAAAGATTGGTAGCGCGAAAATATTTTCGAAACTTTTTTAAAGTACGCTGATTGGTTGCTCTAATATTTTTTTTTTTAATTTTGCATTCTTTATTTTGATTGGTGCCGCCGAAATTAATGCAATTGAAATTTTTTCATACCTATTTGATATTTCATTAAATTTTCACTATATAGTATGTTTTAAAAATTATAGAGACCAGGCTCACATTAATTACATGGCACGTCAATTGTATCCTGGTAACGCCAAGTTTATTCAGGAAGCCTATCATGATGCAACCCAAAATGCTCACTGTTACCTACTATTTGATCTAATACAGAATACGCCCGAGGAGCAACGTGTACAAACAAATGTTTCCCTAGGAGTCAGTCAATTATGTTTATGTGCCTGTTAAATAAAACTAACTTCAATATTTTATATATTTTAAAAACTATTTTTTACTATAATAGACGTTAACAATTACTAATAAACAGAATGCACACTTACTAAGACTTTTAGCAAAAGCAAAACTAAAACACGCAAGGCAATAATACAAAATGCAGATTCCGAATTAATTCGTTGTGTTTGTGAATGTTCCTATAACGTATTGAAAGGAAACGTTCCGTTAAACAAAAAGAAGAAAAATGAAATGCGGAAATATAAAAATCAACTTAGGTAACAGGTAAAGAAAGGACCGACGCTAAAACAAAAGAAAAAGCGTTTAATTGTACAAAAAGGTGGTTTTCTCACTGCATTGCTTGCACCGATTCTAGGATGTTTACTATCTACTTTGTTTAAATAATGCAGCATGCGAAAAAACTTATTTTAATTTCGCCCGAAAAATTACATTATTATCAAACTATATCTAATCTTGTCAACAAGATTAAAGAAAGTTGAAATAATAAGTGTATGAGTGTAGAAGAAAAATGGGTACAATATAGAAAGGTATTGCAAACATATTTACATATTGTTCAAAATCCGGTATCAGCAACAACAACTGCTGCTGCTACTAACACTCCTAAGAAACGTGGTGGTGCTGAGGAGGAAGAGGATGAGATAATATCTACCTCGCCGAAATTTGCCAGTGTAAAGCAAGACCGATATTATATAAACTAAAACAAAACCACAACATTCAATCGGATGGCAATGGTAATGTTAATATATATGGTAAATCAATTCCTGGTGCTAATATAGTAGATTTAATATCTGATTTTGTTAGGTGTTGTAAGAAATATATTCCTCCCACCGGTTAGGAACCATTTGCCGTACTATTAGCAAAATCAAATATACCCTTAGAATATATAGGTAACCCTCAGCGAACATAGTATATTCGAAAGCTGACAGTTGCTGATTCCCCCAAAAAAAGAGGAGGTGAAGGAAGATGAGGTGAAGCCATCGCGTAAACGTAAAAAAGCTGTCAATTGGCACAACTATAGGCAATGAAGAAGTTAGCTAATATTTACTATAACCTTCACACCCTGCTTCGTTTTCAACAGCACAAGCATTATGGAAAGCTATAAAAATGAATATCTTTACACAGGGTGGAACATTGGTTAAAAGATCACTGACATATACATTGCATAAACCAGCACGTAAACGGTTTCAACGGATTCCCGATTTTGTGTTTAATATTGACGATCAATGACAAGCTAATTTAGACGATATGGAAAGTCTACAAAAATTTAATGATGGATAAAGGTAAATTTTAACAGTGATTGACATATTTAGCCGCTATGCATGGGCTGTGCCTGTTCGTAGTAAAACTGGTGGAAATATTATAAAGCCATTCGAGAAAATATTTACATCTAGCCCCAGGCATAAACTTCTGCGGCTACAAACAGGTAAAGGTACAGAGTTCATTAACAGGCCATTCCAGGCGTACTTAAAAAAGCAACATATTCATTTTTTCACAACCGAAAACCCTAATGTTAAGGAAACCTCGTAGAACGTTTTAATCACAGCCTGAAGAAAAGAATGTGGAAATATTTTACAGCAAAAAAGACTTACCGCTACAAAGATCCCCCGACTAGTTCACGGATATAATTCTAGGCCACACGCAGCACACAAATTACCGCCAGTTCTAGTGAACCAAGATATGTTTCAACAATTGTGGAATAGACTAATTACTCCGCCCCGTACCAGTGTTAAAGCGGAAAAATATAAAGAAGGGGATACTGTGCGAATTACAAAGGCAAACGACATTTTGCAAAAGGCTACAAAGAAAATTGGGCTCTGGAAATATTTACAATAAAACAAATACAAGATGAGGAAAAGACATTGGTTTATATATTAGAGGATTTAAATGGGGATGTGATTGATGGTACATTTTACGAAGGGGAAATACAAGCTGTGCCACTGCCCAAAGTTTACGAAATAGACGACATTTTAGAAGCTAAAGGTTAACGAATACTTATTCGGTGGCGGGGTTATCTTGCCTCATTTAATTCATAGATTCCAGTATCCTATTTAAAGCAAGGCTAACAACATTTAAAAGACCGGGGCAATCGAAAGTTCCACCATGTCAACTTGCAGAGTGTGTTTTTTATCTTGTTAGATTACCCGATATTGTAAGATGTGCATTTTGTACTTTAGAATTAGGTAATTGGCAATCTTATAATATCCCCTTAAAAGAGCTTAAACGTTGGAGTCCATACTTCCCTCTGTGTAGAGGTAACGTAGATGTGTGTGGTTATAAAATGGAAATAACACCTTTTTATATGCCTGAAAAAAGGATGATAGTAATAATACATTATTATAAATTAGTGATATATTTATGTATATAGCAGAATAAAAATGAATGATCCTTATCTCAAATATTATTCACATCAAGTGGTTCACATTATTCGCATGTAGTGGTTATAATGTACGAGGGTCGTTCCGAAAGTAATGCCTCCTATTTTTTGTGTTGACTTTGTATGTCCGTGCCAGATGTCGTTGGTGTAGTGCTAATGCTTGAACCTTCCTCTTTTATTTGCAATTGGTCCCGTTGTTCTGCGGTAGTTGGCGCCAGCAAAGGAGTGTTCCAAAATGGAGTCTGATATGGACGTGCGTATAAAAAAAAGATGTCTGATTGAATTCCTCACTGCTGAAGGAATTGCGCCGATTCAAATCCATCGACGCCTATTAAAGGTTTATGGCGACGATACAATAGACGTGAGCAATATGAGGCGATGGGTCCGGCATTTTCAAGGTGGTGAAAAGGGTGTTCATGACAAGCCACGGCCTGGTCGACCCTGCACAGCTGTCATCCCTCGCAATGAAGAGCGTCTTGATCAACTCATCCGTGCTGATCGCCGGATAACGACCGGAGAATTCTGTACAAAGCTGAATGTCGGCTGAAATGCCTTGGAAAACATGCTGGAACATCTTGGTTATCACAAAGTCTGTGCGAGATGGGTGCCGCGGATGCTTACAGAAGATCACAAAACTCAGCGAATGGAAATTTCTCGGGACCTGCTGAACCAATACGAAGCTGAACGTGACAATTTTCTGGATAGCGTCGTCACCGGAGATGAGACGTGGTGTCATCACTACGAGCTAGAATCCAAAAGACAGTCCATGGAATGGCGACATGCGAATTCTCCCTTAAAGAAGAAATTCAAGACACAGCCGTCTGCAGGGAAAGTGATGTGCACAATCTTCTGGTATAGCCAGGATGTTATTCTTTTGGATGTCCTGGAGCCTGGAAACTGTCAATTCAGCACGCTACAAGACGACACTGACTAAGCTGGAATCCCGAATTTCGAGGGTAAGGCCAGAGAAGACCAACTTTTACCTGCAACATGATAACGCCAGGCCCCACACCAGTTTAGCGACCACGCAACTCATTGCAGAATTTGGCTGG
>JAGDQP010059526.1:0-12360 GCA_022664845.1 Lepisma saccharinum | reverse complement strand
CTTTTTTTTTAAAAAAAAAAAAAAAGACACAAGTTAATAGTGAATATGTCTGAGCATTTAGAAAATTTTTATGAAATACAAAAACATGATCCCCACTTGGGATAAACGAGGTTTTCCACATAGGAAGGCGCCACGCTATTTACTGGATTATGTTAGTTGCTTACAAATAGCAATGTTGAAGTGATATTAAAGATTTCACGCACTATGTAACAACGCTACTAAATGTCCCTAGTGACAGTTCTAACGCAGTTGTACCGTAAAAGGAAAACTAGCATGGGGGAGTTTCCAAAGAGCATCCATTAGGTACCTTGAAATTAAGCGCGGAAAGTACTAGTTTTGCCATTGTAAGGTCTTACCAACTCGTCACTGTGGTAAACGGATTAGCATTACCTGTCCATGCTACAATCACTTTCGTTCCTCGAGTTCACGTAAACGAGTGGCAAGCAAATAAAAGGTAACGTCAAAGGTTGCTATCTATATTTGTGCCTAGGATTTCCTAAAGTAAAAGTGCAGCTACAAAATATAGTGAAGCGTGGAGCTTACCTTACTACTAAGTTCAATCGCATTAAAAATGGACTCAATTATTCTCCTCGAGCGTTGGCTTCTCAGCTCCATAATTGGTAGGATAATCGTGTTCGTTATTCACTAATTATATTTTCGTTATCCATTAAGAAGTTTCTTATAGAATTTTGTTGCTACTGGATTACGGTAGAAATGAATTGTCTCCTGCTCCTTTATTCGAAATTCCGGGTACGGATACATTAACTCTTGGCGATAATGTAAGTTTTAATCTATTTTTGGCTAAATTTTAAATCATCTAAAATATAAAACATTTCTTGTCTGCATAATATATTTTGTGTGATGAAACTCATACTTCCGAAGTGGAAAATCTGCGTCTGCTTCATACGTTGAATTTACACCGGTAGGAGACACTTTTAAACACTTTTCCCATTGTAGATATAACTGTGGTTTGTAAAACTCCACTTGAATTTGCTAGAAGTAGCGAAATTGCTTCAATTTTCAGAACATTTTCAGATGTTACTTGAATTTAAAACGGGCGGCTTCTCAACTTAGTTACTTATATCTTAAGGCTGAATCCAACTAGGTTTTCCCGCCTTTTTCATTTTTCGTCAATTATTCAAATTTGAGTGCCAGTAAACAGAAAATAACTTTCACAAACTATAATTTGTTTCCTACGTCATTAATGAATACCATTATCTTTAAAGAAATCTTAACAAAAACTTTAAATCTATGTCAATAGACTTTTGGGACAGTTCCATGTCTCAAAAGTGTGTTGACATAGATTTGAAGTTTCTGTTAACTTTTATTTCAAATTAATGGTATTCACTATTCAAGTATGCAACAAACTATAGTTTGTGGAAGTTATTTTCTGTTGAACTGCACTCAAATTTGCATTATTGACGAAAAACGAAAAAGGCGGGAAAACCTACTTGGATTCAGCCTTAAACAAAAGCAAGATATGAGGCGATTCTCGATACAGTGTTGCTAACAGTAATTATTTGATAAAAACTAAACAGCAATCTAAAAGTAGTTTAAATTCTATCTTAGTAATGAAAGAATCAGGGGTGTTTGTTGCTAGAGCAAGCACAGAAGCTACCGAAATCCTATGCACATAATAGAAATTTGAGAATCATTGGCAGCAAAATAAATATTCAAAATAATTAGTCTTAGGTACAAAGTTGCTAAATTGGCAACTCTCTCGGCAGTGTACGCTCCCGCCTCCTAGCGTCTGTCCAGAGCAGAAACCGACTTTCCAATATAAGCGCGCAGGGCCTGGTTAAATCTAAATCAGACTTATGTTGGACATTTGCAAAATAGACTAACAGTTGCGCATCGTCATTAATGGATAGATTTTCATTAGCACTGGCTATAGTATCCTCTTCTAAGCTGCTACTTAAAGATTCTTCAGTTTAACGTCTCATTCGTTTGATTTTACCAGATTTTTTGTTAACTGAATCCTTGTACTTTTCACTAGATACTTGATTTACTGTGACAATAGGTAGGTCTGTTTGCGTTGCTGTGTTCGTAGTACAACACACCATGAAATCAGACTGAGAAACCTGAATACTATTATCTACCAAAGTAGGTTTTGCAGATGGCCTTGTACTTAACTTGTTGATAAAAACTTGTTTATTTATGGCTGGAAAAGATGCCGAATCATTGGTAAATTTTGGTTTTAATTTACTTAAAGCTTCACGGTAGGAAATGTTCTGCTCATCCATCACTTTAATAAGATCTACCTGAAACTGAAACTTCATACATTCTGTAGACCCAGCACGATGAGAGTGAGATTGGCAATTAGCACATGTTACTGGGTTGGTACAAGGCCGATCTTTATGGAAAGGTTGTGCACATTGGCCACATTTCTTTTCGTTTGTACAGGAGGCAGCACTGTGCCAAAATCCAAAGCACGCATAGCACTGAAACACCCGACGAATTTTTGGTTTGACCTTGAATCTGACCCTATAAATATATATGTATTCTGGAATGGATTGAGATTGGAATGTAACTTCAAACAATTTGGTTGGGTTAAGCTGGACTTCACCTTGGTCGTTCTTTACTTGCTTCATAATACGCCGTGCACCAATAACTGGAAAGGAACACTCTGTGTTATCCAGAATTTCCTCTGTTGGCATATCAAGAGGTATTCCATACACAACTCCTGTTTTCTGCAATAAAGATGATGGAATTTTCACGCAGATGTTAAGTTTGTCATGAAGGAGAGTATTGTCTATGAAATTATTTGCATCTAGCCTTGTAGAGAAGGTTAACCTTACATTCGAACGACCATGTAAATTGATGTGTTGAAATTTGATTTTTTCTTGTATTAGGTTTTTTGATAACAGAAGCAATTAATAGCTATTGGAAGCCTCTTTATCAAGTTTGGTCATCAGGCAACACCACGGCCCGCGATGACCTTCCCAGTATCTAGTTGTATCCATTTATTAGCAATTAGGCTTAAAACTTAACCCAATTATATAGGCCTACTTTCGTTGCTATGCTTCTTGCTGGAAATATCCACACAAAATGTTTTAAAGTAATTGTTTTTTATTAACAGAACGATGTTAAGTAGCCAAAAACCATTAAAAAAAATGCACTGCACACTGTGAAACTATGATTAATCAACACTTCAGTACCAATTCTTCAAATCGCTACATCACATCGCCCAAAAATATACAAGGTTTACGCACTCAAACACAAAGAACTTCCGCCATAGATATCACCCAACGCATTTCTGCAAAAGTAAACCTCTTTGTCCTGAGTGTACTCAACCTAGAGACTCTCAACCTTTACCTTGTTCGAATGAAAAACAATGCATCAATTGTAAACTAAATCACCCTTCGACTGACCCTAAATGTCCGTACAGAGAGTATAGAAGGAAGATTGAGAGAGAAGTTTCGCATTTAGGCATATCATACTCAGAAGCCACCAGCAAAATCGCCAGAAACTACCCTCAATTACCACACATTATAACTAAAGGAAATACGGCGAATCTCTCTCATATTACAAAAAGTTTTAATGAATCTAAGTTTAAAAGTAATAAAAGTTTCACATCTAAGGAAGAACAAATTATGATAATCAATAGAAACCCTGACTACAAACAAGCTCAAAATATCGTAAATTCAGACAATGATAATACCTTTAAAAATCCCAATGGGTACTACGGATGTTGGAAGGCCGTCCCTCCCATACTCGGTGAAAGTTAAAAATCTCCCTGACACTTTTAGACCTTTTTCAATCAAAGACATTCACACAGAGTCAAATCCACTGAACCAAAACATCAACATCACATAAAACAGAACCCTTCCCACTTTGAATCTTAAATCAACCTCTGAAATTCCACAACAGACTTACATAAACCCAAAAGAGAAAGTAGAAAAGGAACAAATTAATCAATATTCTAAACAATCATTACCAGGATCCGGATATTATCACAAAAATTAGTAACAACATTTTACACCAAAAAAACGCTTCTAATAAGATTATTCAAGCATGTAGCTCAATTACACAACATGGTATCTGTCAATTCTTCACTAACTGATCTAAAGAATACACTACTCAAAAGTCAAGAGTTAACACAGCAAGGCTTAGACTTAATAGATGATATTGAAGAACTAGGCAAACAACTTAACATATAGCCTATAAAAAAATAAATAAAAGAGAGAAAAGTAAGGGAATTTTTATCATAAAAAACAATACAATGGAGTCATAATACAATGGAATTTACAAAATTTCAACAATAAATTACCTCACTTATTGAATTTGTTTGCAGAAGTCAAACCTATATTTTTATGCCTTACAGAACTACATTTAAAACAATCTGATCGTCATTGATTACGAGGATATAATTTAGTTTACAATTTAAATACTCTCAGTTCAACTAACTCTGGTATTTACATACACGAAACTATACCTTTTAGGAAGATAAATGTTGACAAAAATATTAATCTAATAAAAAACAAAAAAGTAGAAATCACAGCCATTCGTACGAAATTTGCAAAAAGTAACATATTTCTAATCAACATTTACATCCCATCTACTCCACTATCAAAAACCATAACTGTGGTAGATTTGGAAAATTTAAGTCATCAAATTCCTTTTCCTGCTATATATATATATATATACGGGCGATTACAATACTCATTTAAAATTTCTTGGAGACAACTACTCAGACAATTTAGGAAAAATAATAGAAGAATGGGCTGACAATAACAAGCTATGCTTTATTCATTCAGGAACAAAAACTCACCATCCTCAAAACGGGAACAACCCCTCAGTATTGGATTGGACATTAACTCACCCTCAATTAGCTAATAACATGTTTTGGGGCACAGCAGATGATCTGTACACAAGTGATCATATTCCATGTTTCATTAATGACTTGGAACCGTGATCTGATCAAAATAAAATTTTATCATTAAGAAGATGGAAAGAAAGTAAAACAGATTGGATTCAACTTCTATCTATTCCTTACAAATAGCAACCCTGAAAGCATTACTTATGATATTTTAATTGAAAATATTAATTTAGCACTAACTCTGACATCTCAAACTAAACCTAAATTCTCTAAAAAAGATACCCAATTCTACACTGGTGGAACGAGAAATGCGAAATAGCTAAAAACAACAGAAAAAAATTACGAAAAATTATTTCAAAACACCGTCACAAATTAACTGGATTAACCTAAAAAAACATCGCTGAATCAAAAAGAATTTTCTTAAGTCAAAAAGAACTGCTTGGCTACAATACTGCTCACAAATCAATCCTCAAACTAAAATTAAACAAATGTGGCAAATAATTAGAAATTCAAATCTCCTGTACCTAATAAACAATTATGAAAACTGGAAAAAGGAATAACTAAGTTAACCTCTCCCAATTTACCACAGATCAGTGAATTAGCAGAAGAGTTCAATTCATTTACATCTCTTTCTAAACATGCTTTAGTATTTGATACACCTACCACCACTCATGAACTTATTAACATAATTTTAAAAAAATACTTTACCTGCAGAAGATGGGATAACATGGTATTATAAAACATCTACTAATCATAACTATAGACATACAGCAAAAAACTTTTAATAATATTATTTCGACAAGTTTTGTTACTGCGGCGATGAACTTGCGAGTTCCATAAGCCATAGAGTTAGTTAGTTAGTTAGTTAGTTAGTTCCCACTTGTTGGTCTAATCATATAATTATTCCATTATTTAAACTCAATAAAGATATCACCAAAGCTAGCTCTTATAGACCGATAACTTTGATACCATGTATGGCCAAACTTTTTGAAAAACTATTTCACGTAGATTAGGATGGTACATAGAAGGGTAGAAATTATTACCGAAGAACATCATAGGTTTTAGAAAAAACTTTTCCACTCAAAATAGATTAAAATCTATTTCCCTAGCCATTCAAAATGCTTTTTTGCATAAACAATCAGTATACGCTTCATTTTTAGACATATTAAATACATACAATGAAACTAATATTAACATTTTATTAAAAATCTTACAACAATTGAAAATCCCATATCGAATAATCAAACTATTATGGAATTTATTAAAAAGTAGAAAATTAAACATTTTATTCAACAATAAGTTTAGTGAAGTTATAGAAATCAACAATGACCTGGCTCAATGAAGTGTTTTATCGCCGATTCTTTTCTCAATTTATCTAATAGAATTAACTAGATTGAATTACTTACCGGCAGAACTAATTATATATGCAGATGATATAAGTTTCCTATATTACCCTGAAGAACATAATATAACTTCAGAATTTTTGAAAATAAGATCAAAAATATAATACAGTCATTCAAAAATCTCGAACTCAATATCTCACAAGCAAAATCCAATATCATCATCTTTACAAAAGGTAATACTAAATTAAATTTTAAATGTAATAGACTAACTAACCTACCCATCACTACCCAGATAAAATATTTAGGAGTCTGGTTTACGAACAAACTAAACTGGAATGTACAACTTTCGAATACTCAGAAAAAAGTAGATCAAATATATAAGCTATTTAAATCGATATCCACTAATAAATGGGGTAGTTCACCTAAAACCATGCTCCTTCTCTATAAAACACTATTTCAAAGTTCGCTTGACTATATGTTCTCAGCTTGTAATAATTTAACAGATCTACAACTACAAAAACTGGAAATTATACAAAGAAAACTATTAGGGAAATGTTTGGGAATAATGAATAGCACACCTAATCTCTTCACGTACTCTGAATCAGGAATTTTACCCATTAGATTTCGTAAAGATTACATTCTTATAAAGAATATATTAAAAGACGAATCAATACTTGATCATAACTCACATAAATACACTCAGGAAATACTAGAGTACTTCCAAAGACGAATATTAATATAAAAAATCGTAGAAACTACTAGTATACCACCTACATTGATTACCGTAACGAAATAGAAGAAATAATCACCACACGGCATCTCCCTCTTTTTTTCTCTTAAATTCACTTGAAACCCACGCATTGGCACTTCGATAAAAAAACTATAAATATATGAGTTTCTATTACGATAATTGGAAAGATTTCTACTACAATTATACTGATGCATCGAAGCAAAATACAGGAACGGGTGTGGCGATATATGATCCAACAATTAGATATTATGTAAGCAAACGTTTAACCAAGCAATTTTTCCACATTCAACGCAGAAATTTATGGAATATATATGGCTCTTAAATATTGTATGCAAATAGAAGCCACTAAAATCCTAATACTTTCAGCCTCGCAAGCATCCATTTTTGCGCTTAATGGCGATGAACAAAAATTATTTAAATCATCCCCTTATATAATCAATACATTATATTTGTATGATACCCTTATCAAATCAGGTAAAATTATACATATTACCTGGATATCAGGTCACTCATTTTGTACTCAAAACTCTATAGTAGATAAATATGTTCGAGAAGCCGCGAATAATATCGAGATACTTCATATAAGATACTTCATACATTGGCAAGACTTAATATATAAAGTTAGGAAAAAATAAAAACAAATGCATAGAATGGATACAGAATACACCTCAATTATCAAATCAAATAAACAGACCTCATACAGATCTACAATTTAATACTCCATGGTTCTTCTCTACTAATTTACCCAGACGCAATAATCTTAATAACAAGATTAAGATCCATCCACGTGACTACAAAATAACACTTACATAAAATAAAACTAATTAACTCACCACAGTGTTAATGTAATCAAGAACAACTAAATGAGACCACAAATCACATTTTTTCCCATGCCCATTATATGAACAACATCGACTTTCATTTTTCAAAAACTTCTTAGTTCTCATTATCAACTTCCATTATCCATAGAATCTCTTGTACATAAACCTTCCAATAAGATAGCTTACATATTACTATCTTAGAAAATCAAGAGAAATCTATAACTGAATGATAAGCGATAATGTTTAACCCAATTTAACTAAGTTAAAGTTGAAATTATTACAATAACCATTACTAAATCTAAAAGTATTATACCTTTACTTTCCAAAAAAAAATCCTCTGGTATTTCCACTTGCCAATATTATTACAAATCTAAAAGAAGACCGAGTGTAATACTAAATATTTAATGTATATGTATCCATCATATCTTATACTCTTACTATAACACAAATATTTACAAGTTTCAAGGTCACAATTCAACTATCTCTATTATGTAAGATACTCAATTAGACAACAATGAAAACAAGTTAATGTAATTTACTTAGTTTAAAAAAACACACGAGAATTCATGAATTAAATCAAATATAATAGTGTTTACAAGTAAATCTATAAATGAACAAACAGCATCTACAAATAAGAAGGATCTCTATGAAAAAGTAGAATGGCGCAAATTTTGATGTTGGATGGGGTAGAAATCCTCACCTTAAAAACTCAAGATCGTCAAAAATAAAACAAGAAACAGATGCGCCGCCTTGGTCGATGCTCATTTGGTTGGCTTCCATCTTTCGCTGGGCATGAGATAGCTACTATAACCATGTCCTCTATTAGAATATCCTTGCGTACAACATAATTTTCAAATTAAATCAAAGTGAAAATAATCAATTAAATTAAAATGAGGAATCTAGATATTTCTCAGTTCAAAATGGCTCTAATTGAGAAATAAGTCACTTTCTCAAAGGTAAATATTTATTTGTTTGTTTATTTTTTATAATTCCAGAGAGTATCATTCTATCACGATCATGTTTTGGTGAAAGAGCCAGGCGCACAGAAGAAAACTCCTTGGCATCAAGACCAACCTTACTATCCTATCGATGGATTCAAGGTGAGATCAAAAGAGTAGTTCTATAATTTTATAACTATACTTCGCAGTTTTGCAGTAATTCTATGGGTGT
The DNA here is from genome assembly GCA_022664845.1 of Lepisma saccharinum. NCBI lineage: Eukaryota > Metazoa > Arthropoda > Insecta > Zygentoma > Lepismatidae > Lepisma > Lepisma saccharinum. The sequence goes on along the minus strand of JAGDQP010059526.1, from coordinate 3,456 downwards.
CACCAGGGATGTGTGAAACAATACATACAAGCTCATTATTGTAACATTAACAAGGAGGTATTACGTATGGATTTTTATGATAATGTGTATATATTGCAAGTTTAAATACATATCTATATTTTCTTAGAGTAACTTTTTCAAACAAATATAATTTTTGTAACAATGTAATTAACGTATTGACAATGAGTTAGAAACAATTGTTTGTTTATTTGATCTTTACTACCGAGATAACTAAGCTAATAGTCCAACCATAGCGGTATCGTTATCCTGTTGTAATTTTGCCTATATATTGTAAGTAATTTTAATATTTGCTGTCCGCAAGCATTTCACTTTAAGAAAAACTAGCCGTTTTCGGCGAAAAAGTTTTATATTGAACTTCCATTGACAAAGAACGAAAGTTATCTTAGATACAATTCAGTGCGAGAAGATGGTGTCGTGGTACTTGGATGCGCGTCTTTAAGTGTTGTGTTGCGAAGAAAATTGCAGTTAATACTAAGTTTCAGAGTGATTTGAACTGTTAAAAGATATAAATGTCGCGGAACTCTCTGTGGTGTTTCTTGAAAACAATAATTTGGCGTTGGACGTCAATAGACGAATTTGTTCACCACAAGTTAAACATTGAGGCTTTTAGTGTCGCGTGCTTCTGTTATTTTGCTTCAAAGTTCGTTACTCTCCATCACAACATTAAGGTTGGCTTTGTATTTAATTTAATTTAATGTATTTGGTGTATATTCAATTAATCGTCGGCATGCTATTATGGGTAAAATAGACTTAAAAACAAACTTCAGGCTCAGCAAGTGAAAGTAGATAAGGTATTATCTAGGTCTAACGACATTTTTGAGAGTATGGCCTTGAACTCTGATAGTGCGGTCGCAATTGAGTCTATTGATGGTATAGATACTGTCCCGGAACTTATAAATGTAAATCAGAAGCAGTTGGCAATGCAAGCTTCTCACAAGGACAATGTAACAACCTCTAATTTCCAAGGTCAAATTTGTACCGGTATGGAGTCTCACTGTAATTATGAGGAACCACCTTACTCCCCTACGGGTACTGTGGACTTTTATCCCTCACTGGAGGTACTTTTGAACAGGGATCGATAGATGATGATGATGGTTGATCGAGTGATAGTAGTGAAATTATAAGTCAGGTTACTGCTGCGCAGGAGCTTCTTGCACTTAAACATAATAATTATAATTCTAATGTCAAAGTTGTTCAGGGTGTAGCTAATGATATAAATATGGAAGATAGTAAAGACAATAATAATAAACAAAAGGTCAAGAGAGGGCCAATAACTCATGGGTAATGCTCTGGTAGTAGGGCGTGTCACGCTAATAAAACTGCTAAACTTCAAGAGCCTTCTGAGGGTCAGGGAAGTAAATTTAAGTCTACATTGTACCCATCCTCTAACCTTGGCCCTTTCGTTGTTTTACTAGAAGGGAAAACTCATGAAAATATTGGGGGATATCAAACTCCATTAACTGTCATGTGATTACATCAAGCTGGTATAGATATTGAGGAGATAGAACCTGCGGGTCGTTTTCGAGTACAGATTTACTTCTCAACGAGTGGGAAAGCTAATAGTTTCGTTTCTAACACTGATTTACTCTCAAAGCTCAATTTAACAGCTCGTATCCCGCTAATGCTTACAAGACGTATATGCGTAATTTATGGCATTCCTACCAACATCAGTTTAGACTTAATATTAGGAAATTCTGAATGCATGTTCCCCATTCTGTCAATCCGACGACTAAAGAAGCGTATTGTGTCTGGAGAGGGTATAGTTCAATTTGTTGATACTCATCTGATTGAGTTCACATTAGAGGCTCAAACCCTTCCCTCACACATCAGTGTATTCAAACAACGTCACGAAGTACAGCCCAGAAGGCGAAAAGTTATTCAATGCTCTCGATGTGCAAAGGATCCTCTGTGTCATATATGTGGCGAGTTGCACAAGGATATATCCTTATAAGTGCACTTCAGATCCAAAATGTTTCCATTGTAAGTCTACTACTTATTCTTCTACTTGAGCTGATTGTCCTGAACGAAAACTGCAGCAGGAAGCATTGGATTTGATGATGCGTGACAATTTAACTTATTGGTCAGCTATTCGTACTGTTAAGGGTCTTTCCATACGTACTACGAAATGTACTAAGACTTCATATGCCACAATAGTTCAGACTTCAGCTCCAACTAGCTCTCAAATTACACGCCAACAGTCTGACAAAAGACAGTTTGGAGTAAAATCTAAAGATTTGCAACATGAGTCGTCAGCAAGGAGACGTGACTTACCTTTTCAACGCTTTATACCAGTTAATGGCTGGGCGAAGAAACAGCTAAATTCTTATCAGAATGCAAGACCGCTCTCAATCATTCACAGCAGACTGGTTCACTGCCTGCTCAAAGTTCGAATGGACTTCATTACAACTGTTCTTCAGATTCTGTGGGGTCAAGTTTCTCAAAGCGGAATAGTGCCAATACATTTCTGCATAATGGAGGTCGATCTCCGGGTCAGAATCATACGTCTAGTGAGAACTCCAAATTTATGATACCACATCAAAATAGTTCAGGAAACGGGCTTTCTGCTGAAACTCAACATGGTCCAGGGGTGAATCCAACTTTCATCAACTCTATTGTTTTTGAAGACGCTCTCCGCAGCATGATGGCATCTGTTTCCAGTATTTTAACCCATTTCACTGATGACTTTGCTGATCCTGTCGGCCAGACTATGATTATACATTGCAAAACAATCATGAATAATTTGAACACTTTATTAGGTATTTAAACAGTAATTGTTAAGAAAAAGCATATGTGTGTGTGTTTCTTTTTTCTCTCTCTCTCTCTCTTTTTCAATAACTAGATGCGTATAATACATTGGAATGCTCGATCATTTGATGCTAGAAAGATCTTCCTACAAAAACTGATTGAAGAAATACATGCTAATATTATTTGCCTTTCTGAGATTTGGGGTAAAGATAAATCGAGTTTGAATTTATCTAATTATAATTATCTAACAAATGATTACAATGATAGCTTAAACGGGGTCGGTATTCGTATTCACCAGTCGGTAATTTGGGATAAAATTGAAATTCCTCCTACTTTTAATCTTACGGAATTATTTCGTGTTGAGATTTGTGGTATTCGGTTCAAGTCAAATAATGGGCCTGGGTCGATTTTTTCCATTTCCTTCTGGGACATATAAAAAGTCTATTACTCTCGATGATCTAATACGACTTTCTACTATTACTAATGATCCTACCCTTTTAGTGGGTGATTGGAATGCGAAATTACATGAGACAGGCTACTCCTGTACCTGCCGTTTGGTAAAAAAAAAGTCAGGAAATTTATCGATGCATACGACCTTGTGCTTTCAAATGATAATAGCATTACGCACCGGCCAGCAAACGGTACAACGCCTTCATCAATAGACCTTGCAATTTGCTCAAATATCTTGAC
>JAGDQP010059524.1:0-12361 GCA_022664845.1 Lepisma saccharinum | reverse complement strand
AGAATAACATGTGGGAATACAGAGATGTACTATAGTCCGGATGAATTTATTAACAATAGACCATTGTATGTGATTAACTGCAGTAGAAGAAAGAGTGTGTCTGTAAACGAACGAACGAATATAAAGATTGTTGTAGATTTTGCTGAAGCTGTACCTGCTAATACGATTTGTTATGCTGTTTTAATTGGACAAAAGAACTTTATATATGATCGGAAGAATGAGAAAGTAGTAGAAGAGTTTTAAGTAATGTTGTAGTGTAAATGTATATTGGCTTTTATGAGTAATTCTCATAAAAGCTTCTTCTTACAAAAACTGATTTTAAAAAGGTTTTTTCTATGTAATAAATATGGCAAAACATATTGATATTTTAAATAAACTTGGAAGTATTGAACAAAAACAAATTATCAGTTTAAAAGAGCTAGATTTAGATACAGAATATAAGATTGTAAAGATGGAAAGAATAAAAACTAAGTTTGGAAAGAGTATATTAGTTGAATTGGAAGACTTTAAGGTATTTCTTCCACCTAGATTTACAAAACACATGACAGATAAAATGTTCGATGAGATAGTTAAGGATGGTTTAAGCATTAAGTATACTGGCTTGAAAGATGACTATCCAACATTAGAATTTTGTAAGGAAAATGAATAAACTTTAAAATTTTCCATGTAATAAATAAGAAATGGCAACACAATTAAACAAGAAAAACGATGTTAAAGTATTAAGAGCTGTTCGTTTGCAGGATTTGAAAAAGGGTAAATCATATGAAATTACAATGTGGAAATTAGTTAAAACACAAAGTACTGGAGAAAGAGTTTTAGTACACTTAGAAGGGGAGTATAAAACTTTATTGCCTCAAAGATATAACGAAGATACTGAATCAGTTTTAAAAGAGATGAAAACTAAGAAACTGTTTATGAGGTATGATGGAATGAAAGAGCTTTCTAATGGTTACAAAATGCATCAGTTGTTTTTTTAAGAATGAGTCTAAAAAGTAAATATGTTAAAGCATAATTTTTATGGTTTTAAGCTATAAAGATGAAAATGATTTAAAACAAGATATTTATAAGAATAAATTGAGTTTTTAGTATGGAACCTCAAAAGAAGTTTATTCTTACTCCTTCATTCAATGTGATTGTAAAAGACGTACAAGACAATACACAAATAGTCTTTGAAATTAATGGTTGTTTATTTAGTTTGAATTATGATCAGTGGACGGAGTTTAAAAAGGCATTATTTCCAATTGAGAACGAAGTTAGCAGACGTTTTCACTATCAATTTAGTAGTCTGTAATTAATACGTAAGTTTTAGATATTTTTATGGTTATAACCATATTTATATGGTTATAATTGAAAAAGTTTATTCTTTAAAAAAGTTTTAGAACTTTATGTAGAATACGATAGTATTTTTATTTTGCAAATATCTCAATTTTGCAGTTTGCAGTGTTGCCGCCTATGAACTTTGTTACTAAAGTTAGTGATTTTTTAATTATAGGTCTAGTCTGGCGGCACGTTTTGGAACTAATGCTTCTTCATCATGCGTGGCCAAAGAGAAATAATCTGACGTATAACTTAAACCACGCCCTAAAATTATAAATTCACTTCAATGAAAAAGTAAAATGACAAAAAATGCAGAAATATTATTTATACAGGGAAAACATAATTTTTTCCCAGACTAACAAATACAAAAATTGATATTTAATTAATACTTCCAACTCTTACAGATTCATTACTTAGTGTATTTGTTACTATATATACACGATCAGCTTTTACTTCTTATGTGGTAGTAAGGGTCGGCTGCCACTAGAGTTTGGCCAGCTCTAACGTAAGACCTAGAAGAAAGAAAATGGAACACTCTTCGACATTAGCTCGTAATGTACCAGAGAAGAAGATGCGGAAGAAAGCTAGCGGTAGAAGAAAAAGCCAAAACAAAGAAAAAAAGCCTGAGAGGCAGCCAGAATCCAAACCAACAAACAAATCGAAGGCATAAGTCCTCTCAGGTTCCATTTTTGACCATAACTCCGTTGTTTATTGATCGATTTTCGAAATTCAAACGCTATCGGAAACAGTATTTTTCAGGCGTTCAAATGTGATTGTTCTTTATGGTTAAATGCTATAAAGTTCTCTTTGATTGTGTTCCTTATGTAATTTTATTTTGCGCTAGGGTAATTTCTTGGATGTAATTTAATTTTGAGATTTGTATGTGGGGTGTTGAGTGTAGTTTTTAGATTTTAAGTTCTTTATGGTTAAATGCTATAAAGTTCCCTTTGATTGTGTTCTTTATGTAATTTTATTTTGCGCTAGGGTAATTTCGAGGATGAAATTTAATTGTGAGATTTGTATATGGGGTGTTGAGGGGGTGAAATTGCGCTAGGAAACAGTATTTTTTGAGGCGTTCAAATGTGATTGTTCTTTATGGTTAAATTGGTATAAAGTGCTATCTTTTTTCCTTTGAATACATCTTTTTTCCTTTGAATACTTCCTTTTGGGGGAGGGGATTTTTAAAAAGTTATTCTAAACAGCGGAATTTATATATGAAATGGGGTCAGGAGTGAAATTTCGCTAGAATCCCCATTATCCCCCTACTTATCCAATATAGACAAGATCATCAAGAATGTCTTGTGGTGGTGTATCTATTGGCAATTTACGTAATACAACTTTATATGGTCTTTCTTGCTTTGGTAACTCAGTGGAGTGCTGATAGTTTTGCTGTTGACAGTATGTTAAAAGCTTGTCATAATCCGTACGATTTTTGGTAAGAAACCGAACATAATCTTTAGCATGAGTGATTACTGGTTTTTGTTGACAAACTGCTTTTAGAGTTTTAGTAAATTGAAACTTATTGCGGATGCCATAAATGTAAAGTGGTGGTGGTCTGACAGAATTTGTAGGTATCTTCTCAGGTGGTTTTTCTGCTTTTTCTTGTGCTCCATTATCGGTTAGTGGCTGATAGCGATTATTTGTTTCTATTGGAGTGGCTGAGTTTTGCAATTTTCGAACTTTAGCCGAGTGATGGGGTTTAGTCCAGCCTTCGACTTCCATGTCGCTTTCAGTGTCACTGGCTGATATGGCATTTGGATTTGTGCGCTGTTTCCCTGCTGTTTGCTTTGAATTGACATCATTGACATTAGGAAATTGTTCCTCAGAATCGATGTCAAATTCTCCTTGCATTTGTTCTTCATTTTGGTCATCAGATAAGTCTTGGTCTGGCTCGCGGGAGTGTAGGGAGGAAAGAGAAGGATTGAATCTGTGTTGAATGCGTCTTACTAAGTTGGTATTAGGAATGGTGTAGTAGTCTGAATGACGATTGCGAAAATTAACAGTACCTAACTGTTGAATGGAGTTAGCCTCTAATGGGTCTGCGTCTTTCCGGATACACTTTTCAGAGTCATTTGCAACTGACTGAGTTTTCTTTACATTGTTCAGCTTGGAAGGCTTTATATGGGACTTGGAGGTGGCTGTGGCAGTACCGCCTACATGAGAAGGAATGCTCGGGGAGGACTCTGGAGGGACCGACATATCTTAGCCAATGCCAAGACAGGCGCCGGTGCGAGTCCGGTGGCCCTTAAAACGACCTTAGATTTTGGCCCTAAAAAAGCCTTCAAAAAGACTTTGAAATCGATTTAGGGCAAATGTGGAGGGTTTTAGCTTTATTTGCTTTACTTTCTTTTAATTTGGCGAACTTGCTGTCAGGTTTAGCGATTACATTTGCTGCAACAAGTAGCACGAGCTCCGCTCTCTTCGGAACCTATTACTCGAATGTTGAGTTATGAATTCAGTTGCTAGCACCATCTATGTGCTTCACGCATATTAGACCGAACTTTAGTGCGATTCTTCGAGTTGTAATGTTCTTGTAAGTTATCTAAAGCCTTTTCATTGGTTCATAAGAGTCTCGTATTTGCTATTTCTTGCTTACATTTGAATTTACATTGAGATGTTCAATAAATTTTAGCTTTTAGATTTAGACTAATAATATGGCCAATTACGAAGAGATAAATTTCTGGTACGCCGGTTTGGTTAGTAATGGAATTATGTATTTTATTTGTCGGTCCCTTATCACAATCAATCTTTAGTTTGTAAGTTAGAGAAATCATCAAATATGAGTATTCGAGGTAGCCCCATAGTCGAGACGGTACCTAAGTTCTACGCCCTTAATGTTAGCTCTAATATCTACTATGGAGGTGACAAGTTCGATACATTATACAAATAATATCGAGACAATTGAACTAAATAATAGAAGAATGAGAAATTGCATATTACATCAATCTTGATTTCAATCAGTATGGCAAAGTGCAGCGTAAGCGTATGTATCCATACGTGCGTACAAAGAGTTTGGTAAGCATTCAGTTAATAATATACGGGATACCAGGTACTACATTTCAAAAGAAACTTAAAGTAACTATAATTATTTTCAAACACAAACGCTAAAAATGAGTCCACAAGCGCTGCACAACCAGTTGCAACTAGAAATATTTCCGTTTCAGAAGTTGAGAGGTAGTTGTGTGCTGTTTTAACATAGACTCTGTTTTGTCAGTGGCGCTCTGTGACACACTGTATTTCGCTGTTTCCACGTTAGTTCTGTCATGTCGCGTTCTGCTCTGGCAATAATTCTCTTTGTCTTGTAACCATGGTAAACCTGTTATCTCTTCCCTTTCCCATAGACAGCTCGTAGACTATTACACGGTTGGAGCATTCTACAACAATTTTTCCATTTCTTATCCTGCACCAACGAGCAAGCATATCAGCGAATAATAATAATAATAATAATAATAACAATAATAATAAAGATAACATAGCATGGCGCTACCATATTTATTTTGCGTTCTTCAAGCATAATCATCAACCTTATCCTAAAAACAAACACAATACCTATCAAAAGAGTGGTAGATAGTTGTAGTGTTGATAATCCGCCGAATTGACCGAAATCTTTTGTTTCCTCGACAGGAAAATTGTTTTAGTTTTTACCTTTTCTGGTGTTGATGTCTTCACACTTTTGTAATCAAAGAAAAAACAAATAAACGCCTACAGAGAGAAATGAACAGAAACTAAGAGAGAGAGAGAGGTAGCGAGGAGAGAAACACAACCGCTTGTTTTAATTCCTTTTTCTGTGGAACTTTGGCATATACAAAGAACCTGAGAAGGAATTAAAAAGAGTTGGTCCAAATTATGAGAAAACGAGAACAAAAAAAACAACCTTTTTCTTTTTGCTTCGTCGGTACTGAAATAATCTAACCTAAACATTTTTCATCTTCTTTTCTTTCATGTCTTGGTTTTAGCTTATTTTCTTATTTCACACTGCAATTTAGTCGTATTTCTCTGTAAGAAGAAAGAGAAAAACAAGTTTTAAACTAGAACTATCACGAAGGAGTGAAAACGATGAATATTATGGCAGAATTGCCCAAGTTTACGGTCACAAGAAGAGAGCCAATAGATGGCAAAACATTGTCTTTCTTTGAGAACTATAGATTTTACATTCCGTGTAATTTAACTTAACACGAAGTTTACAGTCGAAATTGCTTGTAATGTTCTATTTATTCGTCTGTTACTGAATGGAAATAGTCGAAACCTAGTAGGTAAAGCGTTATGAAAAATGGTAGCGTACTTTAATAATTGCGAAGGGTGTTTGATTTTCACTGTGGATTTTATTTTATAGTCTACCCTATTTTTTTCTGATTGAATGCTGTTCTCTTGTATTATATGAAAGTTTTGAATTTTTTTGAATTAATGGTTGAAAAATGTAGGCTCGAATTAAACTTTAATTAATCAGAGAAATACGATAAAGCAGTTTTGTTAATATAAAAAAGATATGCAGAGCTAGAAATGGGTGTGACTGGATGGCGTATCCCTGTTCTACGGGGCCATGCGTTTCGCGACAGTGCGATTTAAGACTATCGAGAATATCGTGCACTTTGCGACGCCAGGAAAATTAAACTTGAGTTTAGCGACCAATCTGTTTCTTTTAGAATCAGTGGCGTCTTAAACAGTTCAGTTCATAAATGTTAAAATATATTACGTCTTAACTGTGTATTCAACAACTTTGCTTGGTCATTTAGACGTCTAAGCTACTCCAAGCTAACAATGTAACAGGTTCTATTCTGGTAGCCAGGAAACATGTCAAACAGAATAAAAAACGGGCAATTGTAACACCCTGTTAACTAACCTGCCTTCGCTGGCTACCGCCTTCTCGGCATTAATTCGTGTCTGTGCGTGACTTTATATTACATTCCGTTTGAAGTTGGTTTACCGTATCAACGTGTATGTGAAATTGCGAAAATACTTAATTCCGATATCCCCAAAACGAATTCCGTTGCTTCCCAAAACTGCACTTAGCTCGCTCCCAAAATGAAACTAATTATCTAACCTAACTTTAGCTAACCTACAATTTTCTTACATGTATTACAGACGAAAATATATAAATTTATTTATTACTTACTCATTTGTTAATAAATGGTTCAACTTTTGCGTGTCGTCATGAATCAGTAGGCTAAAGCAAACGGATCGCAAATCGCATGAACGCCTGTTTCTGGTCGCAAAAACGCACGCCACTAGTTCTACATATTTGAGTGTAAAATGTAATTTACAATTGCACACATGGATAACGTTTGACAACTGTCCCTTTCATTTAGGCCGTGAGGGTTCCTTTAGTTCTGTAAATTTCTTTCCACTACATGTAATAAACAGCGAGTAGGTAGGCCTATGTGGGAAAATTAACTGCTCTAGCTTATTTTTCCGATGCAGAATTTTAGTTTCTGTTGAGAATGTTTGTATTGAAGTGCAGCACATCTGCGCAAATTTTCAGAGCGCTTCCTCTCATAAAATCTGCGTGACGAAGGTTCATATTTTTAACAATGCGGTAAAGTTGTTTGTACCTTTTTCTTAGAAACGGTTAGGGGTAAGTTGTTGATTTTAATACTACGTGTTGTACCCTCTTGCATCATTGTGTTGAACTAGAATTATTGCTGTATGTAATATATTTGCTTTTTTATTTAGAAAAGAAATCAAGTAATTGCTATATACTATATTATTTTGGGGTACATGATGAACTAATGCAAGTAAATAAGAGTAGCATAATAATGCTAGTTCAGAAAGTTTAGTAACATGTATGGAATATATCTGCAAAATTTCATTAGTTTGGTGTCAATAGTCTTAAAAAAAAGTCGTTTTGAGGAAAATTTAAAGATTTACGTGGAACTATTTCCTCGGAAGAATATCACTGCTCTCAAAAGACACAATTTCCATAAACTTCATTGGTCTCTGCTTCTTATGCTTCCCTCCTGCATCTCCATTGCTTTATTCTTGATACTCTTATCAGCTTCTGCATCAGTCATTCAGACTTCGTTATTCGTTTTATATCTATAGCTCACAGTATTTTGACAATTTATGTCCCACCTTGTTGAATATATCTATTCCTGCTGAACAAACACAAAACAGTGCCATATACCGCAATTTGAATGACTTCCGATCCAGCAACAGTCGTTTTGGGACTTCGTTGCTAAATCAAAGCATTGAAACTTTCATTTGGGTTCTGGGGTTGACTATGCAAATATTTTCCCAACTGCACAATAATTATTGAAAACCAAACGACCACTACTAAGGAGGCCAATTCCATATAACCTTATTACAAGACGTGTACGCACAATGTACACATCTACTCACACAAGAACATAAGATCCTATCTTCTTGAGAGTACACAAACATGGTGTAATGACAGCCAGCTAGGCACAGAACACGTACATATAAAGGGATACATACAGTGGAAATTGATCCACTACATTCGCCCTTAAGACAACATACATACAGGATTTATCCTCTACACACAGAAAATCTTTTAGCTAGCGTGAATTGAAGGCCCGAGCTCCAAGCCTCGCCCATACTGAAAAAAAAAAATAATGGTACATGGCAGATTTCATTCAATTTATTTCTAACATTAAAGGAACAATTAACATACGGGGAGAATTATGTAAAAAAAGAAACTAAAAAAATAATAATGAAAATCGGTTATATTAACCTAAAAAATCCAACTGATACATGAAATCAATAATTTATTTGAAGGGGTTCCATGTGTTATAGGTACATAACATTTATAAACTTTAAGAGCCATGTATTGTGAAAATATAATTATTGAAAACTCAAAAAAATTGACCAAAAACGTCCCCCCCCCTCTCTCAATTTACAATACCTAGTTAGACATGCCTAGTTCCTAAATCTCTCACAATAAGAGGATGACGTCCCTCGGTGAGGCAGAAATGGAAATATTGCAAACCAAACCAGACTAGTACCATTCGACTGTGCCACAAATGTATTTTCATTGCGGATAATTGGTGAAATTGCGAAATTGGGACACGTGAGTATTCCAATAATGATTGGGAATTACAAAAAGGGAGAAAGTATAGCTACGAAACAATTTTGGAGTAGCAAACCTGGAAAACATGTCTGGCACAGAGAAATGACAGATTAGTAGAAAGCGTAATTATGATTCCGAAATTACAGCTACAAAGTTAATGATAGACATGGCCCCAAAAGGTCGTTCATATTATTAGTAAAATGATTTTGTTCAAATCTGGTATTCCAAAACAGATTGACAAGTAGAAAACTTTACATTACCGTGGTTAATTAGTAAAAAAAAAAAAAGTCTAAAGTTTGCAAATCAGCATTCAAATAAGAATGCTATATTTTGAAACGGAATCCGTGGAAATAATTGAGGCTTTCAATTTGAAAGTGAAAGACAAGACAGTTCACTTAAGTTTCTCAACATATTTCTTCTACCATGTGAAGAAGCTCATTATGGAGAACAAAATATTAGTATCATTGAAAGCGAGCCGTCGTAGCTCAGTGATAGAGCGTTGCCATATCGTTTGGGGGGTCGTGGAATCGATCATTCTGACTGAGGTTTTCCCAGGGGTTTTCCTTAGTCACACTAGGTAAATGTCGTGAAGGCATTTTCAACATAGGCCCTGGCTGACACCTTATCAAATTCTTTCCTCTCCCCTATCCCAGCCTGAGCCTTAGATGTCTAAGGGCCATAAAAACAATTCAATTGTATCTTTACGTTCTGTACGGTATACCTTTTCTTTATTTATCATGTAACTGCTATTTTTCAAGTGCATGTAGACGTTTGTTTACCACTGTATTCTTTCAGACACCAAAAGTAATTAACATAGAGATGAATCAAGAGATGAATACGTCATCTTCTAATCATAGTATGAAACTCACTAGAATAACCTACAACGGATAAAATAATTAGATAATTAAAAGAGATTTTTATACAAAATAGTGCCTTGTTGTCAATAATGACTGGTGTACACTAATTTCTGATTGACTTGAGGAGAGAGGGGAATTTTAACGTGACCCGTAGCATATTATTTGTTCATTACATGCGTGAAAATTCCGTAATTGTGAGGCAATTAGGATTGTTGATCCATGAGTAATTATGGAGATAGCACGAATCATTGGATGGTTTCAGTCCCCTCTCTTCTTGCTCTTTGAGCCCCCCTCTTTCACGCCCCGCTTCAATATTAAACGATATGAAAATGGTGGAGTAGTAAAGCGGAAGAGAGAGGGCGAAGTTGTATGAGTAGTAGTTTGTGTTTTAATTGGCTAGTTAGCAATGCGAATGCAGCCATGTACGATTGAAGTGCCACAGGCAAGTATTAATACGCATCAAGAGATAGTGACTAAAGTGAGGGACAAAGGGAGAGATATGAGATAATATACCTGCGTGACATCTACCTCTGTTTGATCATTATTTATGCGTATGTTCGTTATGAATTCTACTGTGATCTGAAATACCACGAATTTTGAGAGACAACGCTCTTTACTTTCTCGTTCATTTGCACAAATTAAACTTGAATACGAAAAAAAACTTTTTTCCTCTCTGGTTGACGCTTTAAATGGTTAAATCCTTGTTGGCTAGACTTCTACTTTAGCAGTTGCAAATTCTTTAGGGGAGTATTAATATTTCTGCTCGGCTCTGTGTTTGTAACCAGACTAACCCTTCTATATGAACAGCAGATAAAGATTAATTGACTTTAGATTCTAAATCAGCGCTCTCGGTTTTACCCAACCGTTTTCAGTCTGTTCACGATCGGTGCAGATACAGTTTAGTGTCGCACGTACTCTTTTTAACATATCATACTCGGATATTTGTTAGTTTCTTTACTTCCATTTTTGATACAGATAGCAATGTTCAACTTGTCGCTTCAACCTTCTCCTATGGTACCATTTTTACTATGCGCGTTTTAGTATGTTGTCGTCCGGGTAATGATGGAAATGACTTGGAGAGTCTTGTACACGTCGTAACGGCAAACACTATTGCTTATTTGGCAACGGTAGTGGTGGAGGAAGGTCAGCTTACGTCTGTCAGGCAAAGGGAAGGTCAGAGAAGATACAACTACCATCGTTTGGTATTCAGATGCCAGTAAATATATTTACTCATTAATTTAAATTTTATTTAAGGTTTTTAGGCAACTTTGACTCAGGCTGGGATAGGGTAAGAGACAGGATGTGGGAAGGACGTCTGGCCAGGGCCTAGTTTGAAGTCATCGTGCAGGCATTAGAAAGATGACTGAGACAAAACATTGGAAACTTTAGTGAGGATAGTCTGCAACTGGAAACGAGCCCAGGATTTGTCGAACGCCAAGCCAACTTATTCTTCAATACTTTTCTTAGCGAACTAAAGCTGTTTCTATAACGGGTTTGGAGGACCCAAAAATCTTGAAGGATCAAAACCGAGTGGGATTAACACAGTTGGTAGTGTTCACTTAAAGCGATCTCAGCTGTCACTTGGCTTCATACATAACTTCGATATTTATGTATATACCATTTAGAAAAATTTTGCCCGCAGTTAACGCTTAAGTTTGGGCGGTAGGATGTGAAATCGCTGGCCAGGAAGCGGGAAGTTAAAAGAAATGCTTCCTTTTGTTTCTCTTTGCTTTTTCTACATGCTGCACATACATTCATTGTCGGTGAAGCGTTCTAATGCTAAGGACAAAGACAAAAACAAAAGTAGATGTGATATATTTGTAGTATTTGCCAAGAAGAGGTACCAAAGTGTTAGAAGGATACTGAGCAACTGTAGGCAAATACAAAATCTAACTATTAGTGTATATTGTTAGTACACAGAAAAATCTATGAAACAACCTTTATAGCTCTCACACAAGATCTAATCAGGTATCCCGTATCGAATTCAAGCCTACATGCGTGGATTTACTTTATAGTTTTCGTAACATGAAAGTTCTAATCCCGCTGCAGACAATTGACAAATTTATGAACTGATCAATATATAATCATAAAGCCAGGAGACAAAGTTCAATAGACAGTAATCTTCCGTCAAGGTCAATTCTCTATTTTGGCTAACTGGAAAAAAAAATGTTGCTTTAGGGGTTTCGTGTTGGGCAGACGGTGGAATCGGTGGCATTGAAGAAAAAGGGAAGTGTGTGTATAAATGATGTAAATGCGGTCCCGTGGTTGGAGGCGCCATCTAGCTATTAGCGGGCCGACAAAGAGCTCTGTGCAAAAATAACTTTGGTCCCACCGTGTATCACCACTGTCAGACCACCCCACGATTTGGTCATCGGTGATTCTGTGTTTTCGTTCCTTTTTTATTTGCTTTTGCTTTTGCGCATTTGCATTCAAACATTTTGTCTCTCTTTTGGACTTAAAAAAAGTGTTGTTTTTTTCTACAACTTACTAGAACTGGAAGAATGATAAATGTCGTTAAGATCACATTATTTTTAAATCATTTTCTACACTGAACCACATATAGCCTTATTCAGAAACATTTTTTTCTTAACTAGCGCTGTACTAACGAGTCACTACTAATGTTAAAGATTGTTAATTACTCGTTAGTACAGCGCAAGTCACTTGAAAAACTAAAAGTTTCTGAATACAGCCGAATGTGCATATTTCCAACTTTTTTATATATATATTGAGATTGTGTTAACTGTGCAACCATCTCCGGATCTTGTCCGATGACTTTCCAGAAAATAACTTGAGGAACAGGTAAAATTAGTATATAATCAGTGAACCTATAACCTCTCCGTTGATTGATAGATGTTGGGGTATCCTCAATCTCACTTCTAAAGTAAATTGTCCATATTTTCCATGTTCTTTTCGGGGACATAATAAAATTTGGAACAGGCCAACCAATGGTATATCTTAAGTTGTTCAACAAGCACAATGCTATACTAGCGCATATTTTTACAAGTAGAAAGTTAGCGTTATTGTTTATATCAGGGCTCTCAAACCTACAGGCCGCGTAGCTATTTTGACTGACGTGGAACAAATTCAAAATTACTGTTATACAGTACTACATTCTACATTGGATCTAAAAAGAAAATAATTATATATACAAGAAGTAACTCGG
>JAGDQP010059523.1:1902-12361 GCA_022664845.1 Lepisma saccharinum | reverse complement strand
CTCATCCACTAGTGGATTGAATATGGCTGTGATTTATTATATATATATATATATATATATATGTATGGTAGCGATGGGATAAGTGAATTACTGTAGTAGAAATTATGTCTAAAAATAAGTATATGGTGAGATTCATGTGATAAACCATTTTGATACTACAGCAATTTGTCTCTTTACTTATTGAAAACCTTTCGCAGTTCACTGTTTTAAGTTAGACTGAGGACGTACATCACACATCACGAAACTTAGACACATGCAGCCACCCATGCAGGGTCATTACCGCCAAGGGTTAAAAACTGAGTACAAGAATGAAAAAGACAGCAACTGTCATTTTATCATGTAAGTCCAGACATGTCAACTCTCACGCAAAATGCGTGAGCGATTCTGTGGTTTAGAAGGTTTAACGTCTGTGTTGTAGCTCTTTAGCATGTTTTTTAGTTTCTCAGCAAGCTCCCGCATTTCCTTCCTTCCAGATTGGCAACTCTCTCACATTCGAACTTCTGTAGGTTGACATGTGAGCATGTAACACAGAGATAATATTACAGTGAATCGAGTAACAGAACAACACAAATTAAATAGAATGGAAATTATCAACAATACAGTTTTTTTTTTTTTTTTTTTTTTTTTTAAAGAAATAAAGAAAGAAAATAGCACATTCTTTTGTTTTGATCGCTTCCTATTTTACCTCCTCACGTGTCGAGATCTGATTCTCAAACTGGTATAATTTTGGTCTAATAAAGACTAAAGGTAAAACAGATAATCTTCTCACAATGACCAATTCACATGTTGAATGATATCCTGATCGTTATTTTCAGAAGGAGAAAATAATAAGAGTATAACCAAGGCTGTAACTGTCAGTTTTCTTTTTCCTGTCATAGGCACGGAGGTCTCCAGAGACTCGGTTCGTGGGGTCTGGACCAAACTAGACCCTACTTTAGAGACCTGCACGGGCCGAATTTTTCGGTCCGAACCCAATCCAGCCCGAATGTACCTAGGCCCGGCCCAGCCCGGAAAGCTTTAGAAGTTTTAGGCCCGAGCCCGACCCGATAAATTTTAAACAGTTTTTGATTGAGCCCCAATATATTTGTATCTGGTATAATAATATAATATAATGCATACAAACCTATGTGAGTGTTTAAACAATGTGATGCGCTTAGATTTGCTAATCATTTTAATTTCATTCTACAGGGTTCCCGTTTCAATTTATTTCTAACACAAAGGATCAAAATAATCCTTTCGTTTTGAACAGTAAGATTACTTGTAGCCTCAAATCCAACAAAGTAGTAGCTAGTCAAAGTATAACTTTTATTAACAAAAAAGTTATCAGTAATTTAACCCCACCCGCAAGACCTACATTTGCACGGTATTTAACACCGTATTAGACTGCAACCCTGACTTCATCCACCATTTCTTCCTGTGGGTCGCTGAAGTGGAGAGAAGAACAAAGAGTGCGGTTTCATTTCATTTTTATATCAAGACGACAACTCTGACTGTTCACCCCCTGGGATCCAGTGGTTGGATTCACCATATTCTGGTACTGACACTGATCAGAGAAAGCTTCCTGCAATACGCATACTGTCTTTTGTTATTTATTGAGGGAAGGGAATGCAGTCACTCTTGTGACTGCTGACTGAGGTCAAGGCCCCGGTGAATCCTCTATAGCAAAAGTTGTGCCGCTAAACAACACCAACTGTAAATATTGCATTGTTTGTAATACCTTTCACTCCACGTGGCGTGCACACAGACTTGAACGTTTGACTTTATTCCAATTATCGTTTAACGAAAGTCAATAATTATTGAACTGCTTTAAAGAAGTGCAATTTATCGGCCCGGCCCGACCTGAAGAGAAAGAAGTGTCGGCCCGCCCAAGCCCGGCCCAAAGAAATATCGGAGCTGGCCCTCCCATGCAGGTCTCTATCCTACTTGTATAAAAGTCCGGACCAACCTCAAAAGTCTAATTTCTGCGTAAAATTAATATAGGCGTAATTATATACAGGTGAGTCAAAAGTCCCAGTACTGCATGGAAGCTCCCATACTGACAAGAAAATGAAGTGGAATGTGGAAATGTGGATTATGAGGGGCTACATATTGGAGCACATGATCGTGTCCTCCACCTTGAGATCCGGCACATTGGCTAGAGGTTTTTATTATTATTATTATTATTAATATTATTATTATTATTATTATTTTCGAATGGCAAGTAGGGTGCGAGGCATAAAACAACACGGGAATATTCCCAGAAAAGCATTCCAGGTGTCAGATTTGGCCTATCTGTTACGGTAGCGGATTTACCTTCACTGAAAGTGTGCCACTGGATAAATGTAATAATGTACTGTTTATTTTCAGTGAAAATATTTCCGACATTGTAACAGGTGAGTTAAATCTGACACCTGGGAAGTTTTTCTGGGAACATTCTCGGATTGTTTGATATGTCGCACGATCCACTTGTCATCCACAACGTTGATCTCCATCCAATACAGTGGACTTCAAAACGGCGGACATGTTCATGCATTCCAAAATGTAGCACCTCCTCCAACCATTCCACATTTGAGTATTGCGATTCTCCATTACCTTGTTCATCACATAAGCAGCAGACTACCAATGAGACCACCTCGACCCAAAGCAACCTTCAATATTTAACGAATTAGGGATAAGCGTGCAACAGAGCGAGCAAGCGACAAATTACGATAAGGGAAACTTTCCTCAGAAAAGAAGTCTCAGTTCGGAGATTGCACCACTCAAGAAATTTTTCTGTGTTCGAAATTGCTTTGTTGTTGAAAAATAGTTATTGTAAATACTACTATGTCTTGAGCAAAAGAAACCGAGTGGCCATGGTTCAGTTGGTACAGCGTTGGCTTCGCATTAGGGAGCTCTTGAGTTCGATACCAGCGGACGATCATCCTGACTGAGACATTTCCAGTTATGTTACACCAGGCAAATACCGGAATGGTACCCTAAACTTATACCCTCGATGACTCCTTTCGCGCACCCTTTCTCCTATCCTATCCTGGACTGAGCCAAAGATGCCCGAAGGCCATAAATTAATTCAAACAAAATTTAGGAAAAGAAGATATAATGTTAACCCAATCAATGAAGTTAGAAGTACGTACGGGGAATTTCATCAACTTTACAGACAACTCCGAGAACAGCCAGATCGTTTCTTCCACTGTTTGAGGATGTCCTTGAATCCATTCGACTTTTCACTAAACAGGTTGTAATTGTAAGTTTTTTCCATAACTGAAGAATGGAAACTTATAATGGGCTGAGCGGCAAATGTGTCGATTCTGATATTTTCGGTTTAATGTATTTTAAGCATATATAACGGGCAATGTATAGTTAGACTCAAAGTAATAAAGAGAGATCTAACAAATATTTAATATAATGTATTTATATGGATATTTCCTAGAGCAGGGTTTCTCAACCTGGGGGTCGCGAGGCGACATGAAAAATTAATTTAACTTGGGGTTTGAAGGTTAAAACTAATAAATTTCAAACAAAGTATTTTATTTTGCTTGTTGTTTTTATCATTACTAAAGATAATGTACTTTGTTCAATATTTTTTGATAATATAATTAGGATATTTATTATCAAATAAGGCAATAAACAGTCATGTTTTGAAAATTCAAAGCAAATATTACACAAAATAAAATTGTGGGTCGCCGGCTAGAAACCATGGTAAAAGGGGGTCGCGGGATGTAAAAGGTTGAGAAACTCCGCTTTTGAGTAATGAAGATTTTGGGGCTTAGCCCATTACATATTTCAACTCTTCAAATTATCTGTTCTCTATCTCCTTAAATGAACTTCATCCTTTTTCATAAAGGTGGTCAATGGTCATGTTTGGACTTCCGAAATCGAAATTTACTTGGAAAACTTCGTTGTCACAGAATGTAAACCTAAACACGTGCAATTTAGAAACCAACCCTCCGTGAACTCCCGTACGTGCTTCTCTACATGCGGAATTTTCACGTTTGCAAGAAATAGAACCATATCTCATTTTCTGCGACAAATTTTTCGCGCCTGCTCATGTCCGGTATGGCCACCTTCATTTGAAAAGTATAATATATTCTGGTTATTTTGTCGCTCGCTCACACGCTGGCTGTACAGGGTAAGTCAAAATTATGTACCCGATTTCATAAATTTATTTTGTGAAATATAATGAACATATCTTAATGTGAGCTACGCGCAAGGAAAGGCAAAAGTTCAAAGTTTAGTTGAGTTTAGTTTATGTCCCGCGTGGTTGCATTGTCTACCGCTACGCGGCGCTGGAAGCAGTTAACGAAAATGGCGCTGACTGGAGATCAGAAATCGTTCTGTATGCTGGATTACCATGTAAACAACTCTGTGATGAGTGTTCAACGGCATTTCCGTACCAAGTATGGCAGAGACCCACCTACTGGAAAAACCATTCGTACGTGGTATGAAAAATTCAGAGATACGGGCTGCATCTGTAAGCGAAAATCGACTGGCCGTCCTTCAGCTGAGGAAGTGACAGTGGAACGTGTTCGCGCCAGTTTTGTGCGGAGTCCACAGAAGTCTACCTACCGGGCAGCGAGGGAACTTGAAATGCCACAGAAAACTGTATGGCGAATTCTGCGGAAACGTTTACAAATGAAATCCTATCGCTTGCAACTGCTACAAGCCTTAAGAGACACTGATTATGCTGCTCGAGCGTCTTTCTGTGCTGATTTTCTCACGTTAATGGAAGAGGATTGGTTCGCCGAAAGGTTACGTTACAGTGATGAAGCGGTGTTTCACCTTTCTGGGAATGTGAATAGACACAACGTAAGGATCTGGGGAACTGATAATCCCCACGCAGTTGTGGAACACCAACGCGATTCACCCAAGGTGAATGTGTTTTGTGCCATTTCCCCTGAAAAGATTTATGGGCCCTTTTTCTTCCTTGAACCTACTGTGACAGGACATGTTTTTCTTGATATGCTGCAACAATGGCTCCTTCCACAGCTCGAAGAGGATAGTGCAGATTTCATTCTTCAATTGGATGGTGCCCCTCCGCATTACCATGGCAGCGTTCGGGATCATCTCAATGAGGCATTGCCACAGCGCTGGATAGGCCGTGCATCTCAGGAGGATCGAGTTCTCATTCGTTGGCCACCTCGTTCCCCCGATCTGACCCCGTGTGATTTCTTTTTGTGGGGTTTCATAAAGGATCGTGTTTACGTACCACCACTTCCAACAACATTGGGTGACCTTCGCTCCCGCATCACAGCAGCCATTGCAGAGATTGACCGTGACACACTACACAAGGTTTGGCAGGAGATAGACTATCGGCTTGATGTGTGTCGTGTTACGCGAGGTGCTCACATAGAGCACTTGTGATGTGACTGAAAAAAACTTTGAGAGTTACCCTTCTTACCGCATGTATTACATTAAGATATGTTCATTATATTTCACAAAATAAATTTATGAAATCGGGTACATCATTTTGACTTACCCTGTATTGTTTGGTCTTGCCCTCACTCTACACACACATTGACACATCTCTGTAAATCAAATATAAGTAGTCTTATAGAACCGACTACCACTCTCAGCAAACACATATCAAGTACTAGGATTCTTTATCAGTACGTATAGACACTAAGGTCAAATGAAATGCTATATGAAGAACACGTATCAGGGAAACATGTTGTAAACACACACAAAACAAGAAGCCTGTTTCATAAAGCTTCACTGTCAGCAGGACAAAATTAAAAGTAATTTTATGCAACAAATTTAACCACAATTTCAACTCTATCGCAGAAGCATAGAAATCATTCTATATTACAAGCGTATGGAGTTATGAATCGTAGAGTTTATATTACTAATCTGACCTGAAATTAATGAAGTGGGTGTCAATTCACAAATTCTATAAAACAGTGGCGTAGCGTTGTGTTCTGAACAGAGGATGTTAGATTAGGGTTGCCAGATTTTGTAAAGGAAAAACCGGGACATTTCAAACATCATGCATGAGAGAGACTTTTCTAAATGAGTGATCGAAAGCAATTTGGGTATACTTTTGCTGCCATTCTTTAACTTATGTATTCTATTTACAAAATGCAAGTTTATTTAAATATACATATTTGTTTTTTGTTGTTGTTTTTTTTAATGTAAAAAAGTTAATGTTTCAGATCAACTGAAACACTGAATGAAAGCAATATGTAGCTTACAAATTGCCTTGGAATGTAAACATTTTTCAAATTTAAGGATTGTATGCGTTAAATTATTTTTTTCTAGAAAAATATGTGCAATTACACAAGCAGGACAAGTGTATCACTGCTCCAGCTAATTATAATTAATACATGGAATTCCGAACTTTTTTCGTTCACACACATATACTATCTCTTATTTGAAAATCTTAGGTGTCTCTTACTAGGGTCCAACATATTTTAGATTAATATGGTTCTCTCAGCTGAAAGAAAAGTCATGTGGTATTCAAATTTAAGACTAAAATATTCTGTTATCTTCTTTACAATAAGGAAACAATCTTTCTATTCAAACTTTAATTTCCAGTTTATTTCCCCTTTAATTACAACCAATATAAAAAGTGGAGGCGGTACAAACAATAAAAAATATATTCTTCATAAGCTAATTAACGTTGCACTGATTCGCTACAAACAACACAGTGTCACGTGGCAACGAGCAGTTCTTATCTTCTCCGTTGCTCTTATCACAGTTAGTCTTTCTACTCACACGATCGGCTCGATACATGAATTGAGCTGCGAGTAGATGATTTTGAATGGCGTAGAAGGAAAACTGTATTGCACCGCATATAATGATAAAAAGGGCCAGCCATCCGAAGCTCTAACCATTATTATAAGCTGGCAACTTCCCACCTAATGCTTGGCAATGTTTATGTGTCACGTAGTACATAAAAACGCTAAAAGATGCCTCTCCCACTGGTATAATTTCTAAACCGAGTAATTCCCTTACTTACTGATCCAGTCATGTGACACGAGAAAATCTGTGGTACAGTCACGGAAAAAGATATTTTGGGAATCCAGCAATTATTTAGTCTATGGTCCAGCATTTAGTTTCTATTTAACTTATATTTATGGGCTATATAAAGCATCTTACTGCTATGCCTGCCACATACTGTTCCTCAGACATGTCACGGACTCACGGCTTAATCATAACTGGCTGACTGGCCCATAAATACAAATTAAATAGGAACTGAATGCCAGACTCCCGGAATACCAGTGTACAGCTATGGTCGAAAATTTTGGCATTTACAACTGATTTTTCTGATCTCAAAAATAAATGTAATGAAAAATCGTATAATTTTTTTAGTTGCAGGTATATGTACAACCACATAAGGCACTTTTGTAAGAAAATATTGACATGTAAAAAAAAGAGCATGTAGCATATTTGAAAAGAACTATCATTTCGTCGCGAAAAAAATCAACATCCAAAAACTGCACCAAGTTGCATAGTACCTTCTTTTTATTCTGGAGAGGGCTATTTCGGTAACTCAACGGGAATGATTAATTCTAATTTTAATTTTCCTTAATAGATGCCAGTAAATCTGTGCGAATTTAGGAAATTAGTATAGGCGAATTAGCACCCATCAAGGACAAAATTAATAATGATTTTTTTCTTCATAGGCCTAATAACACTTTAAAAATGCGGACAGATCCGCCTTGTGCTAAGTCCGCCATCTTGAAAAATGGCGGATCGAGGGTTGCAGTTTTTCACGATTATCTTAGGAGAAGATGCAAAGGACTAAACCGATAGAGCAGAAAATTTCCTATAAGACTGCTACTTTTGTTTTTCTTGGGAACTTCTCATTGTCAAGAAAAAGTTAATATATATTGGGAGTGAGGGAATATAAGTATACGCGTCACTTTTCGTCAAATATACATAATTTCTATGATTAGTTAATTATCACTTGTTTATTTTATGATAGATGCAATATAACAGCGGACAAGTAGCGAATCCAGGGACGGGGTGGGAGCGCGAATCCAGGGACAATTCCTTATTCTGTTTTTGAACCGACCTCAATTATCTAGAAATATCAATTTCTGGAGATACCAGTGTCATATTCCATAATAAAATTTAGCAAATATGAGAGAAAATATGATAAATTTATTCCCAAAAAATTAACTTAGCGGGAAAATATTTTTTTAAAATATTTCTGGTTTCTTCCACTTGCTCCCCCTCATGTATGACCACGTCATGGCGATTTTCTAAGTTATGGCGTACATCGTGCACTTCAACCGCTTATTTGTATTCAGTATTTCCTCAAAATCTCAGACTAAGCCCACAGACAAGCTAATTCTCACACCCTACAGTACCCAGTATAGTAAAGAAAGAATACTCCTTGCATGAGGAGGCAAAGGCCGACAACGCGTTCTCTTTTAAGTTTTAACGTGGTTCCCCATTGGGCCTAATTCACTTACACTAACATGCTACGGTACGCAAATACAATCTATTTGCCTCGTATTTAGCGATCTGTTCAACCTCAAGTCCTCCCCGAGAGAAAACGGTCTGAAAATTAAATAGTAGTATGCTTCCGTTTATCTCAACAATGTGCATTTCGCAATTTTTCACATTTTCTAAATTACTGATTACCTTTATTATTCTCTAATCACTATCACCTCGTCATCGACGTCTTCTCAGATTTGTTCGAAATGGTTCCTAAATTCCATCCTGTTGGTATCGAACCCAGGGCCTTCGTAATGCGAAGCCAACACTGTACCAACTGAGCTACGGCCGCTCGGTAACTTCACTCCTGATTGGTGGTTGAGAGATACAAATTTTGTAACTGGTTTATAAGCAGATCTGAAACTTTGCATTGAGTCATAAATCCGATGACAATGCAAATCTATGTAAATATTTTCCGTTGGCGTTATCTAGTTGCCAGTGTTGCCAAACAGGTATAGTATCTTCCAAATGGCACTACGGCGATTTACGAGATATTTAGTATCCGCTTGTGCTGAGAGCTACGTATGTAAAGAACAAAAAGCAGTGTTGCAGATTGAATATTTTACCAGGTCAAACGCTGAAAATGTCAATTTTGTGTTTATTTCAATACGCCTCTAACGATACAAAAAATTTCGGACTACAAAACTATCCGGGATTAACATAAGTTCTTAAAAACAGGCTTTTTATTTAACATGCACTAAAAAGCAGTACATTAACTTTTCTTATCCTCTCATTACAATACACTAAAAAGTAGACAATTTTAAAAGCAATTTACGGCTTTTAACGCTTTGTGACTAAAAAAAATGAGCCTCTAATAGGAAACATGTACCTGAGAGTTAGAAGTGCTTAAGTCACAAACCGTTGTTTTCGGGGGGGAATTTCGAACTGCTTCCTTTCATATATAAACTAAATGGACAAACTACATGACAGACTTACTTATTTATATTATTAACATGTTTACGATAAGAATCGAGAAAGCATTATTTGAAACGTTTCGAAGGCTGTACGAGATTGCATTTATAACGATTTGGCCAAAACTGCACTTGCGCAGTTCTAGCTCTCAGGCATAGAAATATTCATGCTGAATTATATTTTGATATATTTTTCCACTAAAGCCCAAATGTTTAATGCAAAAGTGGTAAAATTGTAAATAGTTATTAAAATTACTTTCTATTTTATTGTACATTGTAGATAAGGGTGTAAGAAACTTATTAATTCTTCTTATTAGTGTATTTCTTAATAAAAGTACTCTCTACTAAATCGCCTTCTTTCAATTTCTATTAGAAGTTGATTTTTTAAAAAGAGCACAGTGTGATACCATTGTTTAAAATAAATCAGGAATAAGAATAAATTAGACTTTAGTTTTTCTGTTAGTAGATCCTTATTTCAACCAACTCTGATAACAACTCGAGTAAATTTTAAATAAAGGAAACTTGCACATAAAAATACGAATATTAATATTAGAATGTTTCCTTTGAACTTCCAAAGAATAAGCAAGAAAAAGCACGACCATAAATCCACCTTAAGTTATTCGCCTTTATCAGTACATACAGTCTTAAACCACGTGATTCTCCTTTGCAGGAAGATAAGGAAAACAGACTATCTCACTTCACGCATCTTCATGGTCATACATAACTATAATCGTGGAAACAATGAAACAAAATGCCTGAAAGGCAAAATCGTTGGAAAATTTCCAGACAAAATTGTTTTTTTTTTTTTATAGCATAATTGTGAAAACATTCTCTATTCTTTCATTTCTGTCTTCGCATATGCGAAATGTATAAATGCAAAACTTCGTATCCAGGTCCTGTACTTGCACGACTAGGCAAAGGTTCAAATCACACCATCGGCGGCCAACCTGATGTTAGTTTTTGCCTCAGTTCCACTACGGAAGTAACAATTATACAAACATTCCTATTCCTAGCACAACTGTGCTAAGCCTAGCATAATTTTAAGCAATACCGTGTACACACGCGCAGATTTCTCAAATTTTCTTGTTCTCACATAAAAATCTACTTTGTGTATAGTTTCTTTTTCATAT
>JAGDQP010059521.1:0-11622 GCA_022664845.1 Lepisma saccharinum | reverse complement strand
CATGTTTTTCCCCTGTACTCTTTTTATGGTTAAAAATTCTTGTATCGGGCGTAGCTATGTTCTTCATATTGTAAAATTAAGAATTAGAGCAAAATTTTGTTGAAAAAGTGGATCAGGCTAATTTTGTCCAACCTTCTTATATATTTGACAAAATTTAGTTTCGGACGTAGTCCATGATCTCTGTCTACTAAAGGTAGGAAGGTGTGCAAAATTTATTGAGACACGTTGAAAAGTGTGCATTTCCTTTATTTTCACCAACACAAACAAATATTGGTGAAAATTGTTGTTTCTGAGATAATTTATTTTCTTGTTGTCAAGTTAACAAATTGTGCAAAGTTTTGTTGAAATATATTCAAATATGTGGATTTGCGTTACTTTGACTAACCCTCGTATAAATAGATCAAAATTTTATTTCGAACGTAGTCGTTTCTTTGTCTTGTCAAATTAGGAAGTTGTACAAAGGTGTTTGAAGTATGTTAAAAGTTATGAATTTTCGTTATTTTGACCAACCCTCGTATACATGGTTCCTTTTTTCGGAGGTATTGTATACTTTACGTCTTGTCAAGTTAGGAAGTTGTGCAATGTTTCGTAGAGATATGTTGAAAAGTGTCGTTTTGCGTTATTTATACCAAACCTCGTATATATGGGCCATAATTGTAGTTTAGAGATCAGTTTATTCGCTTCGTGTTGTCAAAATAGGAAGTTGTGCCAAGTTTTGTAGTAAAGAAATATTTGAAAGAGTGGATTTGACAACCCTCGTATATAAAGTCAAAATTTCTTTCGCGTTTACTCTATTTTTCGTCTTGTCATATTTTTGTTTAGATATATTTAGAAGTTTAGATTTGCGGTTTTTTGACCAACACTCTTATATATTTGTGATTTTTTCTCGGACGTGATCGTCTTGTCAGATTAGGAAGTAGTGGAAAGTTTTGTTGAGATATGTTAAAATGAGTGGATTTGCGGAATGTTGACCAAACCTCCTATATATGATTCAATATTTTGTTTTCTGACGTACTCTATGTTCTTCGTCTAGTAAAATTTTACAATTATTTTGTTGAGATATGTTGAAGAGTGTTGATTGGGGTGATTTTGTGCAAGCCTCGTATATTTGGATGATTTTTGGACACAGTTTATGTTATTCGTTTTATCAAATATGTATTATTCGTATTATCAGATATATCGGAAGGTGTTGATTTGTGTTATTTCGTCTAATCATTGTATGGATCAAAATTGTGGTTTCGGACACAGTTTATTCCAGTCCAGAAGTGGAAACCTATAATATTTTTGTTCGATATCTCATTATTATTATTTGGCTTTTTGCCAACTGTGAACCTTCTTTAACCAGTTACAGTAAGATATTAACACAATATAATGTGATGATGTAATACGAGCAGGAACACCGCTCAAACATTTCGAGCTCTATAAAATGTTTGTAGCGCTCCAAAATTCTCGAGCGCTGGAACTTATTAACGCACGAAGTTACTGGAAGTGGATTTTTCCTGTTCTCCCACGTATCGAGCGTGACTGCTTGAGGCTTCGCATTTCGCTCGTTGCACAGTTCTATTTACAAAATTACTTTTATGAGTATTATCCCTTCGTTTTTTGAAAGATTACAGTTCCGTTTCTCTTCAATTGAATGAGATATAGACAGGAAAATCTCTAGAAGAAGTGGACATCCCCTGTTCCCTTGATACCCTTCATATCACCATAAATGGTCATCCTTTCGTCTGATGTAAGTGTTAGCAATTAATATGGAGTGTGATCACCTCTAGTGGCTACACAAACCCCGCAGCAATGTTGCATGTCTGCAATTAGTGTGTTGATGAGGTCAGCCGAAGTAGTTTCTCGCTGTTCTCAAATTACAGTACTAATACACGCAGTCGTGCATGAAGGCAGCTGCCTGGCTGTGATACACCTTCTCAATACATCCAGTGTCGACCACTCTTCCCTCTGAAGAAGAGTTTTTACCAGATTGACTTCAGTGACATCGTCCGTTATCTTCTTTTGAAATTCAAGTGGACCAACTGCGACCTGTAACAGCGGCACTTCGTCTATGAGCAGTCGAGAAGTTACGGTACCACTCTCTAACATGTGTAGTTTTGTATGTTCAGTGAGCACTATGCAAGACAAACCAGTACACCAACATCACAATACCGGTCTCTATCTATGATATTCTGCTGACTGAAAAGGGCCCCATGCGTTCTGCAGACAAGCGTGTGTAGTGAATCATTTTGCAGAGTGAATCGCGACTCCTCCAAGAAAACACTTAACCCCAATGGTCAATATTCCAATGTAGATCCTCCTCAGTTCACCTCAAGCGAGCCCGTCCTTGCACAGGGTTGAGCGGGACACACACTATTTGCTGTCTGTTGAAGGGTCCAGCTGTATGCAAACGTGGTCCTAATGCTGGTGCTAGCTCTGATGCTAATTGCCGGGCAGACATTTGCTGATTACGTCATACGGTTAGTTTCCGACAATGGTTCTCTTGACGGGTTGTTACCAGTAGACGACATGGTATAGGTCGCCGTGCGATGCTTCCGATAGTTTGAAACCTAGCCTGAGAATAACTCTTTGCTAAATATTCAGCACTTGTGCGATCTATGTTTACATTCATCTTACTTCCAATTCACCAGTTATGCTCCTATGCAACACAGAGTCTAAATTTTGTTCTTGTGGTATGTTTCAACCCACAAAACTCACTCACACCACAGGAAAATACCTTTCCATTTCATACGACCACTAGATTCACTGAGCTGTGGCGCGCCCTTCCTCTGATGGGTGGACATAGATACAATAGACCACCGAAATATCCGGACCTTTTTTCCAATAGATTATCACCTCTTCCATTCCCTGAACGACCTTCTTCGTGAGGAATACTTCACAAATAAGGCAGACTTGCGCTAACACGCAAGTTCTTATCTGCGTTCAAGACCCTCTTCCGCAATTTTACTGCCAGGGTATTGCCCGGCAACTTCAATATTGGTCAATGTTCTGCATGATGATAGGATTTACTTTCAGTGCTAAACGCAATGACATTTTCTTTATACTTTTCAGTTTCTATCAAAAACGGCAAGATTTGCTTTACAATGTAGTTTCATCCCACTGGATAATTATTGTTAATTTTTAAGCTTTGATTTTCAGCTTTGGATTGTATATTCCCTCTTCTACTGTTATTACATGGTAAGTATTCATAAAAGATGACTGACATCAGTACACGTAGGTTTTGAAATTTTTGTGTCCCGGCCTTCCTTTCGAGTATTTATCAAGAATATGATAACATTTCTTTGTGCATGTGTTTTCTGAATGACATTCTAATAATTGATTTATGTTAATTTGTAAGTGTTCATTCATAACTTTAGTTAGATTCGTGTCATTCAGGGAATAATTTTAAACAATAAAATATCTATTAATGTTTAGTATGCGAAGTTAGAATCAATCTTGCTTTCTTTATTTTAGGCTACGGTGAAGGAAAACGAGTTGGAAGTTGAAATAAAAACTACTAAACTTAAAAACTGAAAGATGATATATCTGAGGCACTACTGCAGGGAGACGTCTGTTCATGGTTTAAAGTACCTTACAAAAAAGGGAGAAGTGATATTGCTTTGGTATGTTATTTAATAAGTTCAGTTGTTGCAAATAATAACACAATACGATCCAGGTAATATTTATCTAGAAGACAAGTAGCAAAATCTAGTAGATGATAATGAATAGAAAAGTTCACTATCTCACTATATTGCATGTGGCATTTCATAATTATCATTTTCATAGCCCTTTCGAATTCAAACTTAAAGAAGGATTTCAATTATGATGGTGGTTATGAACGCAATGTACAGTTTGGACTACAGAAATCAGAATTATTGTGCAATTCTAACCAATTTTACATTTTTATCAATTACGCCATTAATAACTAGACTTCAAACAAACTATAAGACACAGTCGGTAGTTTTCCAGAATACCAGAATTTATGCCTTACTGGAATAGAGACAGTGACTAGTAGGATGATGTTAATCATTGATGGCACGTACACTGAGAAAATGATCTAGGTAAAAGTGTCGAATGGCTATAACGTCGAAAACCAAAACAGTCATATCGTCCAAAGAAATGGACAAATGAATGACAAATGGACAAATGACGAGGCTTCACTGGGGAGCGTCAGGAGTGTTTTCATATGTTCGGCGTTGAGGCTATTTTATCCGCCGCTTGTTTCCCGACTTTGATGCTGTGTGATCTTTTAGATACGGCTAGGTGACGGCTCCTTTTCAGCCTGTCTGTGTTGACGTTATGTGAGAAAGAAATAAGATACTTAATGATTGATGATGCAGCAAAGTTACAGTTAATATGACGTAACTTCATTGAGAGAGAAAGCACTGCCATTTGTGCTCTTTAAATCACAGCGGAAAATAGCAAAATTAGCGACGAGATTTTTGGAAAAGCATGGGCCGGTGAAGCACGCTAGCTGAGCTTTACCTATTAATCAGAACAATATGAACACAATTCCGTTTGGTAAAACTTCAACTGCAAGTAGCGGCTACGTAGAGAAATTACAGGGAAAATACAAAATATTCTCTCTGTATGTGGTCACGAACGTCTATCTCACTGTACAACGTGCACTGGGCCAGACTGATCACCATAATTATGTGCAAATTTCGTACAACATATTTCTTTGAGGCATTCAGTTAATTATCAGAGAACAACTGAATTGAAGTCATATCCGGTTATGTCAAGCCTGTTGCTAAGCGTTCATGTAAGGGGAGGTGTTGGGGTGACAATTGTCGGCCTCGATAGACTGGCTTGAGGGGGCCACCAAAGGTCGAATCCGGGAAACACTAACTAGATCTTCTTTTTACGCTTGCAAACATTATCATCATATCGTGCCAAGTATATAATGGAATTCATTTTCCGAACTATGGTGGCGGGAATCGAATAGACCATGGAGAAAAACTTTGAAACGCCATGTTTTGGAGTACAATCAAGAAGAAGCACACCTTTTCCTGGGTGATATTCATGCCGCCGCGAGTGTTTTAAAAATACAGTTTCTGAATATCAAATGAATGACACAAATTTTCATATGCTGGGCAGGGGAGATGTCCATTGACTATAAGCTCTACTGATTTGACATCTGATCTGTATGGTGCCCAACTGTAGGTCCAGAGGTAAACGCGGAACATATCCATGCAGGAGAGTGAAAAGACTGAACCCATGGGCATGTAGCATCAAGTTGTATGAGAACGTTGACATTGGGAAATACACGCTCCAATCCTGTTTGCTATTCAATATACAGGGTGATAACATAGGGATGAGGGTCTGATGGTATCGTACCACGGGCCCTAACGTTTTGTGTGATAAAACACCTGAATATTTCACCAGGATTTTTAATTTGCTTAGCATATCCTTTATAATGCGTGATGCATTAGTGGGACCGTGGTCAAAGTAAATTTTAAGTGGCAGACCAAATCGGAAAATACAAACTTAACCAGCACATCGATGTCGCAGACCCATAGGACACGCATTGTGGTGAAATTTACCACAGGAGGCTATGGTAAAATCTGCTACGTGTTTAGACTCCTCCGTAAGGGGGGGGGGGGGGTGAAAAGTAGACCTGCGAAAGGTCAAGAGAAGAAAGATATTTTTCCTGCAATATTGGACAGATTTTCTTCAATATATTTAGTAGCTATTTACTATAATTTAATAACCTTGTTGACCCCGCGAAGGTCACACACGAAACGGTAGGACTGACCGTCCATTTTCTTAATAAGCATCACGAGATTATTCCATCTGCAAGTTTCGATGACCTTCTGTTCGTACAGTTTCTCTAATTTTTATTTAATTTTCGGGTGGAGGTGAATAGGGAGGGTGAATTGCTTGATGTTTACATTTTCACTTTTATGCATTAGTCGTGTGAGACAGGCTTTTGCCATACTTATATTTTCCAAGAATACTGCACATATTGTGTTATTTGTCTCACGACTAAAAGCGCTAGCTGAAGAAGTGCATCCACTTGGTGTATGTCGCTTCGGAGGGACAGAAATCATCAGTAGTTGCAATTCCCCTCTAGTTTGGAGAATGACTTTGCCACCCAACTGTAACGGCCGATCTCTAATTCACTTCCACAGAATTGGAATGTTTTGGTTACAGTTGCGAGACAGTGTTCCGTCATATGCGCGTAGCTTAGTAAAACAACTATTCTCTATCCAAAATACCATGTAATGTTGTCGGGCCTTTCTAGGATGGGATAACCAACACATGTGAAATCATCAAAGAGTTTGAATTCCTTATCGTAACAATGAAATCCAAGGCATAATAAGTTAACATAACGACAGGTTACTAGTCGTCGTGGCATTACAAAGTCAATACTTAATATTGTCGGCAATCTAAATAATCTAAGGCTTAAGGCAATTAATAAATAAGTTTGTCTTTGTCACGAATACACAATTTAATTCATCTTACTAAATTCTGAATACATCAGAGACAAGATCGACAACAGCAGTTAAACACAAGAAGATCTCATAAAGGTCACTTACATATTTGGAGACCACTCTTGCTCGAAACTCGGAAGCGGCTTAATACGGACTCTAACAAGACTTCCAATCGACTTACACATTCACTGGCTTGATTTTATCTACAACTCCGATCTGATTACCAAGTTTTTAGGAAATTTCCTTTCAAAGTAATTCGCCTTTCTCGTTACTCAATTGCGGGTTTTCGAATGTGAGTGTCCTCCGGCCATTGCATCCAACTACATGTTGTCATATGATTTCTTAATCCTAAGCATTAACGGGACTGACCGTACTTTTACCATTCCTTAAATTCCTGTCATTCCTATATTCAACAAATTCTTTACAAGTACATCATAAAACAATCAACATGCATCGGTACTATCTTGAATAAAAGTATTTTACACCATAGATCGATCATCAGTCGATCACGCTCCCCACGCTTTAGTTAAATTAAAACAATTGCGAAAGAGTTTTCAATTCCAAACCAAACATATATGAACACCCTGTATAGAGAACTGAAAAATACCAAGAAAACAAATATAAGTACATATACCAATATCCATATGAACATAACATATTCAAAATTATATCGTCTTCCAAAATAAAATAAAAAAAAAACAAATCTAGATTTTTTTAAAAAAAATACTATATTTATGTTGAAAAAAATATTCATTTGAATAAAAGATTGGAGATTGCTGAGTTTATCTCGTTATTTAATAGAAACTTGGGTGACATAACAAAACAAGTGTTATCCCTCTCCTAAAACAGATTCTGCTACCTTGCATAATTCTTTCTCTCTCTTATTTATCTCTCTCTCCTCCTTCCGTATTGTATGTGAAGACACAGGCTTCACAGAACCAACATACTCATGTTTCCGTTTCTGCTACTCGCAACAGTCTTGGACTCTACCAAGAACTGACCTGTGTGTCAATGTTTCCACTGTACTGCTTTTCATCTGTTATGTCACTGCACTGTCGGTTCACCTTGCTTGTTTAATGAGAAACAAAAAGAACATAGAATTAGTGTTGTTGTTCACACTGCACTTCAAATTGTTACAAACACTTTTTTGTTATGTTTTTAAAATAGCTAATGTATCTTTACAAGCACAAAATTATGATTATTGTTAAATTGTTTTTTAATTATGTTCTATCGTATTCGTGAATTGTATATTTCTGTAAATATCATTTGCAATAATGTTTTTGTGTTACTACTCCGTGCAACTGGAGTATTGTCTTTTCGATGCTTACAAAAAGAACTCGAAAGAAAGATGTATTCAGTTACTTTCTGTCGTCTATCTCAACTGATGTTTTGCTTGCTTAAAAACTAGGGCAAAGGTCAGTCTTTCCTAACACAACGTCTGTATTATTTCCTCACAAATACATCTGTTCATAATACAACGCGTATCTTGTATTAAGTATCTTTGTATTGAAGTATTTGGATGACATTAGAGTATTTTTGTCACCAAACAATTAAATATCTTTATCATTTTAGGAAGTGTGTGTAATACTGAAGTGTATACGTATGTGTGATCACTGTCACTTAATATGTGAAAGTTCATTTATTAAATTACGCAAAAATGTCAGCGTCTGCATGTTAATTTCGTTCATATTGCAAGTATATAAAGTGGAATTCGAACCAGTGGTGTCTAGTATCAACATATTTGCTTTAAATCACTGTGGCTATCAAAATTAGTCACGTTGTGTGTATGTTACTATATCTTATGTCACTAAAATGTATCCTAGTTAATATTTTAGTTTTCATTGTCTGTTGGTTGCTGTCCGGTCTGGAACCTATGACCTGTGCACTTGGAGATCACTTTTAAGTCACTTTACCATTAAAGTGTTCATAGTTCTTACATTTTAAAAGTTACTATTGAATGTTTGGTATGTGTGCATGTTGACTAGTACTAATAACTCGTGATTTGAGGTTGGCATTGAAACTCAAATCAGCTCTGCCTCCTTTCCGAAAATTCACTTGCACTGTTTACGTAGTATAACTATTTATGCTTTGTGTTCATTGTCTATCAAATGGTTATGAATTAACATTCCGCAATAATTTGTGCACTATTTACACTTAGTCAAGCTTGTGTGCCGTGTTCCAACCAGAATCGAACCTTGGCCTATCACAAACTTCACTTATGCTAATGTTTCACATCCTACTATATTAAATCATTTTTCGTGCATGCAGATAAATGTCTTTTGGTAAATAACACGTTATTTCCAGTACCGATTCACGAAAAATTTCCCGTCTCGCGCAATCTTTAAGTGTTAAAAGCAAATCTTGCATCTACCCCTATTGTCGATTCTCTGATATTTCTAACACTATAAAACCTATTAATTACAAACCATAACTTGCTTTTACATTCAGTAATTGAATTTACTTCCAATAATTAGTTACTAGTTGAAACATACATACTAATATAATAACACTTGAATTGAAAACAAAACTTCCAATTTCCATTGTTGATAGTATTTAGTATTTAATTTCTAGCTTTTTGGTGATTACAAAAATAATTCCTGTCACCGTTTCCTTTACCTAATTATTTAGAAATTGTATACATATTTCCCATTATTCTTACACTAAGATTTTGTCAAAAAAATCTAAATATACATGAATATATCATATCATTCATATTTAGGTTATTAATTCACATAAAAACATTTTACATTTCTGCATGTCTTGAGCATAATATTCCTATCTGTATTCCACTCAATATTGTCTGATAATTGTTTTAAAAATACTAAAATATGATATTTAAAAAAAAGTTGTTTTTAAAGAAAACTCTGGTACCTTAAATTAAGTATCGCAAACTCTAGTCTGTCAAAAACAAAAAATTAGCTGTGGCCTTGTTCAATGTTTGAGATACCATCTCGGCATTAGCATAGTGAAGTACCATGCTGGCACTTGCCTGATGTAATGGAATTTACTTACGATTTTATTTCTTACTCATTTGCATCTATATTTATTTACTGTACTTCACATTCAATTACCTTATTACCTTGTATTTTAAAAATACTTTGTTTACATTTGCAACTGCTTGCGACAAAACTTTCGTTATTTTTCGCTTCTCTATTTATGTATTCGCATATACGTCCAGTACTTATTTATTTATTTTACAAATTAAATTATTGTCCCATGATTTTATAATTCATATTTTACGTCTTGCATGTTAAAAATTAATTTAGATTTTTTTCACTTTTAGTTCTTCGAATTTGATACTTTAAGTTTATTTGTGATTCAAATTATCCTTATTGTTATCTTAAATTCAACAATTCCAGCCTGTTATTTATTTATTCATTTATTTACGTAAAATATTGTCTAAAATCTAGATAATCAAAATCCATTATTCTTTTTAAATTATAGTTTTTATTTTGAAAATTTCGCACACACATTGTTCCAATCTGCAGTCACCACACCAAACCGCTATTCAATACATTTTTCTCCTGATTGGATCAGTCCTTTCCTTAAACTTACTCTCAAGTTTCGGCATCAATTTGAACTCCACCTTCAGAAATACACTGAATACTAGTCCAGCGATTTTCTGGAAACTCAAGACAGTTTGTTCTTTCTAATTAATCCTGACGTCAAGAATCTTTCTTGCACTAGAACCAACTTTCTAATAAAAAAATACTCTTCTACATTTCAAACAAGAAGTACACGGAAAACGGGAATGTGCCTTGCCCATCTTTCTTTTACCAATTTTCAACTTTTTATTGTATTTTCAAGGAACTATTAATTATTTTAATTACGTTTCAAGCTTTTTACTTTAAAATTTACAAAATTTTCAAATTAATTTGTATTATGTTTTCAAGATTTCAATTTAACGGTTTTAGATTTTAAAACAAACCACATTATTAACTTTTAGCTTACCTATTTCCCGTTTTTACCAATTTCGTTATAACGTTTAATTTACTTTTAAAATCTCTCTTTGGAGTTATACAATAAAACCTGTTAAAACAACATAATTTTAAAATCATGAACTGCGTCTGTAATGTCTAAGTTTTAATATTTTATCGTTAAGAACACAATCTGATCTTATGCTTTCTCTTCTGTATTTCAGGTAAGTTTGACAAAGTAGTACTACAATTGTAAAATCGCTTGTCATCGAGTTCGTAAATACATGAGCATGTTTATCCGCATGTTTCCTATGCAATTGAATTTTCATTTATTTTGTTGACATATCATTTCTTTTAATTTCTCATTATTTTGAACCTATGTATTAAACTAAAACTTACTGTTTAACATCAACATCAGTAGAAAGTGAAATATATGATCAGTATACTTCATTTCACCATCTTTGGTTACAATTCATCATTGGACTATAATCATATATAACGTAACTATCCTGCATTCTACGCATTCCACGGAAATGAAACACTTTATCAGAGCATTCCAGAATCTTTATCTCAAATTGTAATAAATCGTCTGCGCTGTTGATCTATTACAACGTACTGATCATTGCCATAGAAAATGTAATTCTTATAAATTATTTATATTGATTTCTCTGATTTAAAAAAAATGACACCTCTAGAAAAAAAACAACAACTGATAAGGCAACAGCAGTTCACACCAAGAGTCAGCCCTTGAATTCATCAGTCAATGGAATACGGTTTTGTTCTTTTGGTTACGAATCCGGATATTCCGAAACTTTTGTATTCAAGTAACCGTACTAGCGTAAAGAAATAATATAACCTTTTATCATTCAAAATTTTCAGTTTC
Source organism: Lepisma saccharinum (assembly GCA_022664845.1). Taxonomy (NCBI): domain Eukaryota; kingdom Metazoa; phylum Arthropoda; class Insecta; order Zygentoma; family Lepismatidae; genus Lepisma; species Lepisma saccharinum. The sequence continues at coordinate 406 of JAGDQP010059521.1, read as the reverse complement.
ATCTAAATTATTTGTGAAAAGCAGTCATTATTGCACTTTTCCAAGCCTGAGAGATCTTCCCAAAATTGTCTCAAACCAGCGAGTTTCACAATTTATTTGAAGAATGTCACATGCCTGAAACTGTGATTTTTGAATCCAGCTCCACAATATAATTATGACAAAAATACCAATTTATTTGTACTTGTGCTGTTCACGTGTTACTTTTATTATTTATTTAATTATTTATTTATTTAGCTATTTATGTAGTTACCTTCGCCTTTTTAATTCTATATGTTTAAATAAACGAGTTTAGACTCCAACATTTTTACGTTAGAATTTAGAAAGTTTTTTCATAGTAAGTACTATAGAAGGCACGAAAATTTAATTTCTAAGGTACAGAAATAATTTCCAGTGACGATATTAAAAA
>JAGDQP010059520.1:539-12361 GCA_022664845.1 Lepisma saccharinum | reverse complement strand
GGATTATAAAAGAATCTCTTGCCATACTACAAGAACCTAATAATGTCAACAGAGATACAGGATTTCAACTTAGTCAGACTTGGATACCAGTCATAAAGAAAGCATACATGAAAACGACCAATCAGCGTCAAGCTATAGGCCAACCAATCAGAGACACGGATTCTTAAGTTCCGCCCCCTATCGTTACTTTATATAGTACACCTGAATTGGTCTCAGTACACTTGCCCCGAAGATGAGGACAATGTCTGTTCTTGAAACGTCGGCTCTATCGTCGGACTTCACCTGGCTGATATCCCGAGAACATCTCTATAATACTTATTGGATGCTTACCCCTTATTCTCCAAATGTAATTGTTTTAGGAAAATCGTTGTAATTCTTATTTTAATAATTTAGTGCTGGGTAGTAGGTTTTAGTTATTTCTATACAGCTGAATAGCGTTAGTATCTATGTTAAGCTTCCTTGTAATATGGTTTGCTTTTAGCTTCGGTATAATGTTATAATCCGAAGTATATTTTTTTGAATCAAATTAACCTAATTAGCATTATTTCTTGGCTACACTTGTACATACCTTTTTTAAAACTATACTGTTTATTGTGTTAAATTTTACTTAATTCGCTATTCAACCTTAAATCATTACTTAACATTATTAAATACTAAACAATTAATGGACGTTAATGGCAAACATTATTATTAGCAATTGTATAATTTTCACACAATATCTTGGTCCCCTGTTTTGAATCACAAAATGAATATAGTACTTAAAAGTAATAAGAAACTCTCGTTTAATAAATGAGTAGCTTTTGATCCACTCGATCAACTGTCTATTCAATAAAATCGATATTCCACATTATTAAGTGATCTATTCAATGTGTGTAATTATAGTTCCAATTTGACTTGATTTGATTTAATGTCGTCACGTACAATACTAAGTCCCATTTACAAATGAGATAATGACACTCGGCATGATGAACCATCGACATCCATCGGATAAAGATGACGTCCTAAGAACGGGACCTAGGCTTCGAAACACTTTTGCCCTCACCGGGAATCGAACTCGGGATCCTTTGATAACAGGGCAGCTAGTGTTACTCCTGCCCCCAGGAGACAATAGACTCTGTGGGTACATTGCATTATCATTACTATGGGGTCAATTAAAATATCAAAAGCATTATATTTCTATGTAGAGTAATATATCGATGTGATTAATGAAAGTGTAATAGGACGTAAACATATTCAAATGTATTGCTTATCTCAAAGAGCAAACTTATCTGTATAAACAGACGTTCATGTCAAGTGTTTAACACGTTTTACAATTCGTTAGGAAACTGTACGTTTTTCAAGTGAAATTATTTAGTCTTTGGTAATTTAAATGAATTTAAAAGTACTTTTTTCGTTATTCTTTTACACACCGTTTGTTGTTTTGGTATTCATGACCACGACATTCGAAAAATTCAGTTCTTTTTAGAGTTGTTAGTTGATTAACAAAGTGCAGACTCACAGACAGTGAGATGTGTACGTACTCACGTATTGATCACTTAGCAATCTGTGGTTCATCACTAACCCATACTAATGTACCTTATAGTAGATCAACAGTTTTCCAAATAAAGAATTCACTTGTTTATTCTAGACATGGTAGAGAGCAGAAAACCTTAGACAAGTATTGGATATTTTTGCACCTAACCTTACATACATGAATTAACAAAAGTTAAACGGGACTGTGTAATTCGATTTTTTGTTTGATCCCACAGCAAGAGGTTGCTGAAGGAAGTCAAATGCCTGTGATTGATTTTCTCAGCATGTGGGTAAAGTACATCTAACCAGAAATCAAAGATGTCAAGGGTAGTAATCTACAGTCTACAAAGGGCTGTAAGATAATGTACGGTAACTACAGAAAGAGGCTGGACATAATACATTCTACTCCCATGGGGGTGAGTTAACCTCTCAGATTAGCAGAATGATTGATTTAACCCAAGAACAAAGTTTTATTTTCAAAAGCTGGAATTAAATACTCACACACTGGCAGAATGTTAGTACCTTCTTATATTTAGGAGTTGTGATTGTGCTACAATGACTATGATACTCTACATGTAAGCACCTGAATCTACAGCCGGAAAGAAAACTATAACTCTTTCACTTCTTTCTAGGTTAGTGCATGTAAAACTAAAGTACGATAAAGAAACTTAACATCAACGTAGTGGACGTTTCCATTCTTAATTTCAACCGAACAAAATATTTTGAACATAAATTATAACCCAATTCAAAATATTACCTTTCTTTGTGATAATCCGAGCTATCTCAACAAAAGGAGCTTCGACAGTGATGTGAAGTACTGTGGCAACTGCCAATATATTAGTTAGATTTGCCATCATCCTCTGAAACTGAAAAGTAGGAAGATATTATTAGATGTGTGAATGTTCTCTACTTGAAAGCAACGTGAATTGTTATCCTGAAAAAGTAATACACGATGTTATAATTTATACAGGAACTTAATTTTTTTCAACACGGTGTTACTATCGGCAATCATGTAGTGATGAATAGGACCAATTAGGAAGTAATACTATTAAGAAGAATGTAGAACACTGCAGTCTACGTCTGCTTACACATGACGATCAGTTAACACGTTGAATGTAGAAGCAGAAAACACACGAAGTGCATTGAGTTATTTCAATTGAGGGTGCATTTTAAATATGTATATAGAACCTTCTCATGTTAGGCGTTAAATTCAAAATGCATGTACCACTGCGTAAGCTAAACAACAGAGTAATCATCAGCCAAGTTTCTTTCTGATTGCTAAGTATTTGGTTTGGAATCAGAATTTAGTGTCAAATATATTAACAATTCGGAAACAGCCACTTTCCCCTTGAGGAATTGTTATAATTTATTGATGAGAAATGATAGCAATTATGAGTGGCAGTAACAGTTATGAATAAATACTTCAGTTACTTCGCTGTTTTCAATCTCATATCACTCAGACTTGAATACACCCATACCCAGTGTCGACCTCAAATAATGCTCAAAATTTAGGAGGTGATTAATCATGTAAAAATAACAAAAATGTTCATTTAAAGAAATACCGAAATCTGCTTAGTTTCGGATCTACAGGCGTCCAAAACTAATACCTCATCACCACAAATGACGCGATATCACGGCAAGTACAGACATATGTGGGACAATCTAGTAGAGCAAATTCGAGATAGTACCCAATACATCTATATTAGTCATATTTATGATTTACGATTAAAGCTTAGAAAGATTCCTCTTTAAATCACTAAATACATTGACAATAAAATCGTACATTGAAAATCCTGTCTATGTGGCACTGCATCAATCATAAATTACTAAATGTATCTGGTACTACTACCTGCTAGTTCCAAACCACTTACGTCATTATGTGTCGATATATGACAGTGCGAGAGTAACATAATGCGCGTGTAGCTCTGAACCTACGCAGTAGTTTGCCATTCTTCAAAATAACGTTTCTCCTGTTGCCATGTAAATAATCATGTTCCGAAGTTTCGGGAATCACATTTCAGGGTCACCCTGTATATATGGTCTGATACTATACTTTTAGTGATGTATGTAATTTATTTCTGTCTTTATAGAAAGCAGTTTTATGAAAATAATAGTATCTTATTAAATGACATAAAGTAACATGAGAGTCAACATGAAGAACCAATCTAAAGCTCGGGAAAGGTAAAGTATCAGTGCCTTGTGTATTAAATATGTAACCAAATTTTAAACTTACAATCTAGACAGTCAAAAGATTAGGAATATATAAATTATGATGAAACAGGATGAACTCAGGGCAATTTGAAAAGGACACTTTGTTAAACTATTGATAATGTTTCTCAATTTGCGATCATTTAGAAAGTGTCTTACTGTATGCTCTTAGTGTATTTCCGCATTCATTTATCGTTCCGTCCAACCTAAGTCGGATTAACTTTTAGCTGTAAGTTGCTAAGAGATCAGAACCATACCAAGTTTTAATTAATATACGAATACACAATATAAAATTACTAGTGGAATCGATTAAGGTTCGTCAACCATATTATTGTGGTTCTTCGGGGCTGATTCCTGAGATTGACATGTAAGAATCTCTTGCTTTTAAGAAGATGAAAGAACTAGTTCTACAGAAAGGAAAAATCAAGTATGGAAAGAATCGTCAGAAATGCCATAACATTTGCAACATTAATGACACACAATCCACAAACTGTATTTACAATTTTATCCCTAAATAGCAATGTAATGGGTGGAGATAACATAGTATCATTTTTTGAATAGATTAACAAGTTTTATTGACCGCCTAAATGTTGTTTTAGTTGTGCCTCCTCATTGCCTGTAGACAGTACATGAAGACGAAACACGATTTCCGCGATTTTTGCTTCATAATCGCTTCTGCTGCTGTCGCCATTTGCAAACATATGTCGCAAGCCTTAAATATTGGAGATATTTGTTCTGCTCATAAAATTCGTAAAATACACAATCTCGTTACATTTTGATGTCCGAACCGATCTCTATGATTCACATAACGGACAGTACCTTCTCCTATAAAGCAGTCACTTTTCTGGAGTTCTGGCATTTCATTTTGTTATTCTACGGGCAACAAAGTGGGTACACATACACGGGAATTCAAGTGGTAAAAATTATTGTGAATTCATATTTCCACTGAAGAAGGCAGCACTGGATCATCTCCTACTGCAGTCTTAAATAGTAAATATAATTAGTGCATAATCATTTGACGATAGCAGCTTACAATATGTTTAATGGTCTGTCTAGTTGGCAACTTCAATGCCCTGTTTTTGAAAGTAATTGATGATACCTTGCACTTATAAATTGAAGTAGAAGCGAGGCGAAAGGATATAAAGATCAATTCATAAGTGGTTTGAAATAAAATACAAATTTAAGCGTTATTGTAAAAAAAAAAAACGAAGTGAGATAAATAAATAAATAAATTCAAATTTTACTTGAAATGTCAAAGAGTAAATAGCGAAAGAAACAACGAAAGCAGACGAAGATAGAATATAAAATGTCCTCTAAGTAACTGTTCAAAGATTTACAAAATAAAAGAGGCACTGAAAACATTTTTGAAATAATGGAAGAGAGGGAAGAAGAATATGAAAGGAAATATTGGTATGGATGGAGAAAATGAATAAAGCAAACTGATAGAATAAACTGCACCTCTGGAAGAGAACATGTGAGAACACACTTAAAACGAGGTAATAAAGCTCTTTAAACAACATAAGACAGACAAATAAGGACTACCGGTTACGGACAAATGAAAGAACTACATACGTGTGCAATCAATGATAATGCTATACTGTATACATAGTTTAATCTAAAAACTAAATATAATAGAGAAAACAATCTATTAAAATTGAAACTCTGTGAGATGCTGTCAATAGTCGGAACAGTAAATCGAGTGGAAACGAAATAAAGATCATAGCGCAAGACAAGATAGCGTTGCTAAAAGAAATGACTAGAGCCAAAAAAAGAACAAAATGCTCATACAATTCATACCATTTTGAAGTGGGAGGACATTGACCAGATGTTAGAAATGGAAATGAATCCTGAATGAAATGGAAGAGGGTGAGAGAACTAGAAACTTTGGATGATACAAGTCAAACGAAAAGCGAAGAACACAATGAAAGTGCCAACGGAATAAGTAAAAGCAAAGAAATAGTGAAAGTTACTCTAAAATGTATATAAAAATTCCAATCCGAAATGTGTGCAGGTGAAATGGTGACGAAGAAAATCACTGCTACGATTAAGAAGCATACCCAATATTGTTTGCTTTCCTGAACACCCGTTTTTAGCCTTGGGTCAGCGCTTCATATCAAACGAAACATCTATTATGTGTATATTTATTTATTTACATCGAAAGTACATATCCTGGATACAACATATGGAAGCCAATTGACACTAGGATGTAACAAAAGAGAACAAAAACAGAATAAGTATAGCATGAACAAAAACAAGAAATTTAATAAGATGCAATAGATATGATATTAATATTCACAAAGATTCATAAAGGTTGCTTTGGGCAGGTAAAAGTGAGGAAGTTAAGTCACTGCGGGAAGTCTGATTAAGATTGATTTCTTTTCTAAAGATAACTTTGAAGTACTGACGTAGAAATAGTCATTGATCCTCATGTTGTTGGCTCTCGGGACACGTAACTTGAACACGGGGAGAAAATAATTTGCACGGTAATTATCATTCATTGTTATAAAGAAATCTATGTTCGGAAAATCAACTTCGAGTAGAGATATCACTTAGTTGAAGATTGGAATGGATGTCACTTTTGGATTGGTGAGATAAGGAAGGACAGCTCTTATTGACTATACTGAAATAGGACTATAAGTCCATTCTGAGACAAAGCCTTTATTTTATTCTAAGAGACAATCATTTTATTATTTAGTACTTAAGTTATTTCATATTGCATTTTGGTTTTTGGAAATATAAAGACAAAGTCAATGTATTCTTATAGGAAGTAAAGTAGACGTGATGGAAATATGTTAATAATTAGTTTAGTTGCCGAGATTATGTCGAATACGAAATTCCTAACATACACGAAGGTTATCAATCGTATGATGAAGATTAGGCAATCACCCTGACACGCGTCTCGCTTGCTTCGTGGCCATCTATTGTTGATGCAAGAAGATAACGTAAGCAACCGAGACGATGTGTTCGAAAGGTGAATGATTTGGAAACTTACCAGGAAGAAGAAGTTTATGTAGAGGGAACCAACTTTTGTTCCAGGACTCGATGGATAGACGTGGCACCGCGAACATGTAAATAGAAACGCTTATAGTCGGTAGCACCAGTTTTGTGCACCACGCGGATACACCGAACTTAGTTAAATTTGGAATTGTGTTTGGAAATCTGGACGACCTTCTTGTAAGTTAGAATTACCTTGTTATTGGTTCAAGGAGTCTCGTATTTGCCATTGTATCTCACATTTGGATGTTGTTCAAAAATGACCATAACTAAATTTCTGGGACGTCGATTTTGGTTAAATTAGAAGACTTGATTTTTATTTAATTGTTCTCTTATCGATCTGAATATAGTTCGTAAGTATAGAAAGATGACAACATCAATATCATGACAACACCCCGCAGTCGCAATGGTACCAAGGTTATGCCCCGAAATTACGTAGCTCTACAAGGCGACTGTGGAAGTGAAAAGCTCGAACAAAGTAAGCAATCTTTCAGAGGGAAACGAGCAATATATCATGGTGGAGGCTCCGGAGTTTAAACGTTTATTTCAAACAATAACACGATCCCAACATTTTATTTCGTAAATTAGTATGTAAGCAGATAGTTAGCACAGCTAATTTAAGTTTGTATCACTCCAGTAATTTAGTTATATAGTAAGTTAGCCATCCGGAAAAGCCAACATTTATTAGGCGCTCACTAATATATCATGGTGAGAGGCTTGCCTGGATTTTGGAAACATTTATTGTCCAAATTAAACAAGATCCCATGAGTTTACAAGGGTGCCAACTATTATATCATGGTGCAGGCGCAACGGGTCTTGACAAAGTCAAGCATAGTATCGATCCCGGACAAGCCAATGTTGCTAGTTCGCAGGGGCTTGAAGCTCATTAATTGAGGCATAAACAAGGTCCCACATATTTTAAGGTCCCAACCCAACCCAAAATGTCCCAATAGATTGTATGGTGTTTCGAGTTATTCTCATTATCATGCTGTATCATGGAGTTATTGGAAGTCCACCAGTCCACCACACTCTAAAATTCAGGGACTATTACAACATTTATTCCGTAGTGTAGTATATAAGTCAATATTTGCCTCAAGTTAGGTTAAGTAAGTTGATATTAACTTAATCAAGGACCACGATATTTTTCTAAACATACAGATATGTTGGTTTAGTTTGTGTATCTTTACAAGAAACGAGTTTTTATAGTAAAATGTTACGTATTTGTGTTTCCATAAGAAGCAAGTAAACAAAGAAATACAAGTTTTATATTGCAAATTGGAAATAAGCATTATTGTCAGAGACGTAAAGGCATGCAATTCCTTCCTAGCGCGAGAAAAATGAAAAGACATGTACTTATTCATTTGAACACAACATTATTAATATTTACGTAGTTATAAGGATAAGTTCTTAGAATATATTTGTTTAGTTGAGAAGTCGGTAGCAATGAAGTATTTTCTCAGGCATTTTATAGTTCAAGGTTGTTGTTATAACCACAAGTCATTTACCGTGGTTACAACACACTATAGTGTAAAGTACGTGAGAAATTGTCACATCCGCTCTGATGTTCGCGATAGCACGTAACGAGCTGTTAAATTACGGCGAAATCATGCAAAGTTTCATTACGATAAAAGACAAGTAGGATTTTAAAGAAGAGAACAAAATACAAGTTTTCACGGCACCAATGTCGGGAAGCCACACTGAGAGTTAATATCAGGCCATAGATGCCAGAAAAGTCAGTTCACAATGGTACGTAAGTTAAGAAGTTTATTTAAAAACAGAACCACGCTAGAAACTTTCTACTAAGTATAACATTTAGATTTAGATTTTAGAATTGGCAACATTTAGAAATGGATATTTTCTTTCAGAAAAATCTCTCCTTAGCGAAATAGCCATAGGAATATGGCAAACTTTTTAGCAAAATGGCATAACAGAGGATCGATATTTATTGTACGACATATGGACTACGAATTTTAGGCAAAACTATTATTTTTAAAATAGGTAAAAGGCTCGTTTCATATTACCACGTAATTTAGTTATAAGATATTGTATTTATTATGTTAACATTACAAATTCGAAAAACGTTCAATAAAAAAATAATAAAACAATATGAATGATTTGGAAAGGGGTAAGTTTCAAAATATTTCAAAGGACTCTTTAATTCAAAGTAATTTTAACTTTTGACAGTATTAAGGAATAATTTATAATCATGTTTAAAATATAAGATAAAAACTAAATAAAAAAATAATTAAATAAATAAAAGTCGATAGACACAGTTTAAAGGCTAAAAATCTTAAATTTACGCACTAAGAAGTAAACGTTGAAATATTGTGGAAAGTTTGTAATAATAATCATTATTATTTTGCGAGTAGTTGAGGAAACATGCATGAAGTTACTATACAAGGTGTGATGTTTACGGAGCTTCTGGTGCAAACATGCTAAATCCATAAGTGGTATTATCTTTTATTTTCTAGTACTAAATAGGTAATAAATAGAGTAGGAACAAATGGCAGTAAAAAAAAACAGAATTTATAAAGAATTTTAGAATTCACGATTAACACAGCTTCGATAATAGCATATTCACGGCACACACCGCAATATCAAGGTAGACAATTTTAATTTGAAGTCTTCAGGTGGCACACAAAATATTTTAAATATAAGAATTAATTATGACATATAATTTAGAAGAAAAAAATATAGCAAAGGAATTTTTTTTATTTAGACAAGAAAAAATCGTTGTGTCATAGAGATATTCATGATTGAGTTTGGAGGTCAACTGAAAATCGGATTCGCGGGCGAAACCTAATTTCACTGACGAATGACTGCAAGCAGCTAATATCTGCTATAAGACAACACTGTAATTAATATAATAGCTGGTGGAGGCATTTTATTTAACAATCACAGAAATCGAATAAATATAAATAATTTATAGAACGACATTTTGTTTGGATACGGTTAGTCACGTTGTATGAGGTGATAGTCGACGATGTCCGATTATAGTTTGAGTTGGGAAATTGGAAAACTTAGACGTAAGTGTTTCATTTCTGGGCATGAGATGAATGAAGGATAGTACACTTATAACAGACCATGTGTTTATATGTAAGAGAAGCACGAGATACATAGCCCGTTCGCTAGTAGCTTGGATAGTTATGTATAGATGTATATGAATTACAATTTTACAGTTTATGATATAATTGAAAATAAATAAATAATTATAATAATAAATTTATCAATCATTAGAAACATGGATGGTCAAATTACGAGAGATCGGCTGCAAACGATCAATTGTAACCGAAGACGGAAAGTGAAGTATCTTAGCCACATATTTAATTTTTAGGATTTGATGTCATGCACTACATTCAAATTAATAATTATATTCATATAAATCACAAGCAAATAAATAAGTCAATAATTTATATACAAATGAATAGACAAATAAGGAAAAATTATATACTATGATAATTTGGGTAACATTTACCTTACATGCCACCAAATATTTTGGTGGCCACGGAAAATATTTTGGCAACACCGTTTGTTGAAAAGATAACGTATTTTTATTAAATAATTATTAAGGTAACCACCCAAAATCACAAACAAAAATTCACAAAAGATGCAAACATTGTGCACACGCAAATTGGTCTTTTCATTGCAAACGAAGTCGCGAAAGACTGATGCAGCTTTCACGGCTACAACAACAGCTAGCAGATATGTAATCTGAGTGAAGGAAAAGTATAATCAGCAAGAACCAAAGTTCATTAAGCGATAGGTGTTTTACCATAAGTTTAGTGTTCTCAATTACAGGGCAAGAAACGCATGTTATAAATAAGTGTAACAGCTTAGTTGCTGTCCCATTTTTATTTTGTTTACCCCTTTTATTTTCTTAGTACGTTCTGTTTCATTTGGTGCTCTCCTTAGCTCATTCTCTTTGTTTGGTTTTAGTCACGCTTTGAGCGTGTTTCGTTTTAATTTTTGCTTTGGTTTTCAGTCGTTATCTTTTCAGGTTTTCGTTAGTCATACAACATTGACTTGGATCTAGTGCTTGTTTTTGATTGGATCCTAGTCAATGCTTGGCTCCGTGTTTCTTGCTGATTGGTGTTAATCAGCCTTCTTCTCCGTTTGATGGGAGAACTGCTCTCCCCGCCATGTTAGTTTCAGTTCCAATTTTACCGACCAGAAGGATGGATGTCTGGACTTTCCGTCATGTGTAATTCCAGAGCCTCACCAGCAATTGGTAACTATATATGCCAATTTTAGTAAATAGAAGAATATTCCGACATCATTTCGTCCATTACGATGAAATATATTGATAGCCGTGACAAGAATAATAATTGATACGAGTGCTAATCAGACTGTTCGTCGACAAGTTTACCTCGAGTTTTTTCCCACGTCCATAAAATTAGTATTTTGTTTCGGAGATTATTTGTCATAATGTATAACATGTCCTAAATGTTAGTATTGGGTCGCTATTGACCGAACTTCTGCACTTCAAATATCGCATCGTTAGATTCTAATAATCGTATTCCTAATTTTTCGTCTCCAGTTTCCAAATCCTTTTCAAATTCCCGGTTCGCAATGTAAACATCTACCGTATATTTCCATTACTAGTCAAATTAGCAATATGTCTGTTCGATCAATTTTGCGTACAGTTTTTCGATGAAATTTTGACGTTAATTGTAGATTTAATACTTCGACATGCTTAGTTAACCTTGGTTTCAACTCCAGCCACTATTCTCCGTTCAATAGTCACTTCTATTTAATTATTTTTACATATTCATGGATTTTTTCAGAGCGTCAATTGTATAATGTAGTAATCATCTGTAATGACGTAACGCCTATTATAAGGCCAACCTATTTCTTTCGTTAAGGTATGTTTTGGACAATAACTTCATTTCTGTAAGTAATTATGTAGTAAAACTTTTCTAAATTGATTAACAATAGTTTGGGACTAACTTGTGAAAATGTCAGTGAAATTCATTATTTATTATAGAAATAATGGACATTTATATCTGACAAACCAACTTTCGTTTCGGCTTAATTAATTCACAATGTGTAAAAGATAGACGATACAAATTTGTTTGCTTCCTACAGCACAATATTAATTCTGTTCAGAT
>JAGDQP010059517.1:0-12361 GCA_022664845.1 Lepisma saccharinum | reverse complement strand
CATCTTCAAAGATTGAAATATTTATTGTAAGTAGGGACCTTTGGTAAAGGTACGAAATTTGTCCTGAAGGTTGAATTTTGCTTGTCTCCAAACGTGATAATCCATCAATCCGTCCTTGATTCCCGGTGGGAGAAGTTGAAAGAAATTAACCTAGAGGCTTTCAAGGGTTTTATCAGTTGCACCAGGCAAATATTGGGATGGTACCTAGGAACATTGGCCCTGAAATTTACTTTTTAACATCATTTTTCCCACTTTATTTCGCCCTGAGCCTAAGATGCCTAAAACCCTTAAAACAAATTCATAAATGAAAAATAGTTAAAATAAATATATGTTAAATATTATGCAATAGGTCATTAAGTTGTAGCTTTAAAACTTGTATGACCTGAATGAATATATCTTTCTTGTATTTGACACTCTTTACTTGATGAGATCCATACGTAATAATTGGATAAACCAGAACGATGTTGAATATACAAATTTTGCATTTTCTGACAAACCCTTACCTGCTACAACGCCAAAACAACATCAGCAATATTTAAATGACGACGATTTAATATAACTTAAATTCTGACCCGATTTTTTTTACTCCAAAATACAGGTAGACGACGTCAACTGTCATTCAGCTTTTCTTGTCAAACACGTATCTATGTGACTTTGTTCACCTATTATACTTTGATATATAAATTATATCGATTAATTTGGCTCATATATTCTTGACTTCCCTTATATGCCTTTTATTTGGACTACCTAGTAACATGTTTACACTCTCTAGGATGTAGGAGAACAATCGTTAATTGTAATTTTCACTAATGGACATGACATACATTTACTACCCTAAATTTTGTTTCAGATTAAAAATCAATGTCACAGGAACGTCATTCAGGTCTATAATTTTTTACCACAATGGCATTTTAGTCCAGTTTGGGTTTCCTTAAACACTAACTAGTTGACTAGCAGATAAAATTATGATAATCTTAAACAGAATAATAACCATAATTTAATTATGATAGTCACGTACACGCAATAATTGAAGATCACTAATATGAGTTTAGAAGAAAGCAAAAGGCTACAACTCAAAAAAGAATCCAAGGATTGAGTTTTAATGTTTCTTTTTTTCTTGGGTGAATTAGAACAGAATTTAAAATAAATGTAACAGAAACTAGCATTTGCCTTACTTCGCTTGGCCCTATTATATCTAGAGCCCTGACATTACATTTGCACTTTCTTTGTACCTTTAGACAAACGGAAAGACAATTGTGTACTGATGATTGCATATAAGGAAGTATACGTTATATTCATAAGTATTACATATGTCATCGAAAATCCAAAAGATGAGTTCATGGGAAGTATTGATAAACTTTATTTGTACAGACCACGCTATTAACACCAGACTTGGAGTCCTTTTGTTTGTTAGTTTATTACATCGATGCCCTAACAGGGATTCGAATATAAAACCATTAGATAGTGAGTAGACATATTTGCGTCAAGTGCATCTGAACGAGTTGATAAAATTTTGGTTATTTTGTACAAGACACAATCTCAAATCACTAATGAACTATGAACAAGTTTTAAAAAAAATCATAGGAAGATGAATTATCCTACTGAATGTATTGGCCTGACTGTATTGAAAGCGGTATTAGTCAATTGAAAATTATTACCTGAAGGGGACTGGAATGTCAGATTGGATAGAACATTCATATATATTTGAGATATATATTACAAATTTGAGAGGAACTCGAACCTCTAGTAACAGTTTGTAAGAATGAAAAAAATGTGCTATTTTAGTCTATAGATTGAATTATACTTGACTACAAACTTATGCTTTTGAAAAGAATTACTAGGCCAATGTATAAATGCGTTCTTGGGAACTATCACAGACAATGGTATTTAAGATATATGAGAGGAGAAACATGATTTGTCCCTCATTATGATTGCAAGGCATTGCATTACATTGTATTGCATTGTCTAAGTACTGATACCCACTTTAAAGTCAGTACAAGACGATTTGTTGAGTATGAAAAAGAAGGATTTTGTTAAACTGTCTGTGTTTTATTTTTATGGAATAAAAATAGGAGCTTCTATTATAATATAGGACAGCAAGAAGGAAGCACTTAAAATAAGGACGTTAAAGTGTACCCATCAATTTATCATGGAAAGAGACCTTAAGTTGATGGATTATAAAAAGGCATTAACGATAAGAGTTGAAAAGTTATCAAATAAAGATTGGAGTTTTTTAAATGCATTTCACGGGACGACTTCCTATTTACATATTTTAGCATTTCAAATTGTCTTTTATTGTACTGAGGTTGGTCTTTTCGCACGTTAGTACATTATATTTCACTATAAATTAGAAATCTTAAAGTACGTGAGTGCATTGTAGTGTACAGGTGACTAATTTTGAAGATTCGGACCTATTTTTTAAATATGTGCTGCTGAAATGGTATTGTTTCGGGCAGGTACATTTTTAATTTTTATGATAAAATGTAGATGAACACACTTATACAAGATTGAGTTCAATAGCTCTAGCAGATGATAGAAGTGTGGGAGACATGTCGTTATTTTGACAGGTTTTGGAATGAAACGTGTATTCTGATCAATTGAAGTTTAAATGTTACTTTGACACTTGTTAATAATTTCAAGGTTACACGTAATCTTCGTATATTTGGGAGAAAGAAGCCACACACTGTTATATTGGAGAATCGAACAGGCCACAGAACATATTTACCAGGAAGCACTTTTAGAAAATGCTATTTATTGACGTCCATGAAGTATGTGTTATTATACACCCTTGTGTGGAGACGTTTGTTGAAATATTTTGTAAGGATTTACACAAATGTTGATATTTGTCGGTATTCGCAGTAATCTTACGAAAGCACCTAGGTTCCCCAGTTGGTGTATTTTAAGTATCTCACAATTAATCATATTGATTGTTGAGAGTACTTGTTTTTTTACCATACTTGGCAGAAAAGTAAGGTATAATAGGAAACTACTATACTTGATAGAGAAGTAAGGTATATGAGAAAACTACCATAAAAGTACTTTCATCCAATAAGACTGGTGCAGTGCACGAAAGTTTGATTCAAAGGCACAAGTACTCATAATATCATTCAAGTCTTAAAACATATGTTTACTTTTAAACGCTTCAAATATAAACAAATACAGATTAAATGGGTTCAGAAAACAGGAAGGCGGCGGTAAATGAAACCTATTACTTTACAAGACTTTTGTTATTAGCTCGGAGGAGAGTCCTAAATTTTTATTTTTTTGTTCAGGTTTAAGGAAAATAAGCAAAATAGATGCTTAATGTGTAATTTATACATTTACACAGCCCAACTACTTGGCGAGCAAATATGGATGGCTTCCTTATTTATCCGCATGAGCAATCAGCATGCTGACTTAAATGTTTACACCCCACCATTTGTGTCACATGATGGTAGAAAGTAAAAAAAACAGTATCTGAGGACAAAATGAAGCTGGCAACGTCAGTGGCCAATCCTGTACGAATTTAGGGGGTCAAAATGCTTAGGTTTAGACCTTAAACTATTACAGTACAGATAACGCAGCTCGATTGGACCTATCTATGACGACTCTGAACTATGGGTTACATATATGTGCGAGCAGATAGAAAATGTACAACGAATGTACTACATTCGATTCCCAGAGAAGAGAAAGAACGCAGACAACTTCGAAATGAAAGTTAGGTAGATAGAATTAAGCGCTTTTTGAGGAGCTACGTGGATAAGGATAGTAGCAGAGTGAAATATGTGGAAAGAAAAAAGGGAAGGCCTTCATCCAATATTGTTTAGAAAACGGCTGAAAATGATGGTGAAAACACATTAATGGTCATGGGTAGAATGTGCTATCAGTTAGAGGATAAGTTTGTCATCTTCACCATTTTAAAGTCAATCATCTTGAATCTTGCTCGATTTGTAAACGAGAATAAATGTAAACTAGAATTTTACAAGAAATACACTGTTGAAATCGAGTTTGTCAATAGTTTTAACATTAATATGTGTAGAAAAACTTCTCTTTTTAATCAGCGCCAGAAATGATAATTTAATGATTACTATTGAATATTGAATTAATGATGATTTCACGGCCTCAAAAAACAAAGTTGGATAGTTTTTTAATCGATCACTGAGGTTTTAGGTCATTAGTTGTTCCAGCCCCCAAACATCATATCCACATGATGATGATCAACCATTTACTGTTTGATAGGAATATTAAGCATTTCACTTTTACTAGAATTCTCATTTGTACCAAGTTCAATGTCAATATTTATACTAGTCTTGTAATTGTCTACTATGCTAGTATCACTACTAATCTTCTTTATAGTACGGTCATAACTTTCCACTTTTATAGGAGCAACGTTACTGGAGGACCTATTCAAGTGAAAAAAAATTGACTGCATTTTCTGGAATCACTTTATCAGGTTTAACGAATAACTCACAATAACATAAACTCTGTAATAGTTTATGGTCTAAACCTAAGCATTTTGACCCCCTAAATTCGTACAGGATTGGCCACTGACGTTGCCAGCTTCATTTTGTCCTCAGATACTGTTTTTTTTTACTTTCTACCATCATGTGATACAAATGGTGGGGTGCAAACATTTAAGTCAGCATGCTGATTGCTCATGCGGATTAATAAGGAAGCCATTCATATTTGCTCGCCAAGTAGTTGGGCTGTGTAAATGTATAAATTACACATTAAGCATCTATTTTGCTTATTTTCCTTAAACCTGAACAAAAAAATAAAAATTTAGGACTCTCCTCCGAGCTAATAACAAAAGTCTTGTAAAGTAATAGGTTTCATTTACCGCCGCCTTCCTGTTTTCTGAACCCATTTAATCTGTATTTGTTTATATTTGAAGCGTTTAAAAGTAAACATATGTTTTAAGACTTGAATGATATTATGAGTACTTGTGCCTTTGAATCAAACTTTCGTGCACTGCACCAGTCTTATTGGATGAAAGTACTTTTATGGTAGTTTTCTCATATACCTTACTTCTCTATCAAGTATAGTAGTTTCCTATTATACCTTACTTTTCTGCCAAGTATGGTAAAAAAACAAGTACTCTCAACAATCAATATGATTAATTGTGAGATACTTAAAATACACCAACTGGGGAACCTAGGTGCTTTCGTAAGATTACTGCGAATACCGACAAATATCAACATTTGTGTAAATCCTTACAAAATATTTCAACAAACGTCTCCACACAAGGGTGTATAATAACACATA
Organism: Lepisma saccharinum; assembly: GCA_022664845.1. Taxonomy (NCBI): domain Eukaryota; kingdom Metazoa; phylum Arthropoda; class Insecta; order Zygentoma; family Lepismatidae; genus Lepisma; species Lepisma saccharinum. The sequence goes on along the minus strand of JAGDQP010059517.1, from coordinate 7,117 downwards.
CTTCATGGACGTCAATAAATAGCATTTTCTAAAAGTGCTTCCTGGTAAATATGTTCTGTGGCCTGTTCGATTCTCCAATATAACAGTGTGTGGCTTCTTTCTCCCAAATATACGAAGATTACGTGTAACCTTGAAATTATTAACAAGTGTCAAAGTAACATTTAAACTTCAATTGATCAGAATACACGTTTCATTCCAAAACCTGTCAAAATAACGACATGTCTCCCACACTTCTATCATCTGCTAGAGCTATTGAACTCAATCTTGTATAAGTGTGTTCATCTACATTTTATCATAAAAATTAAAAATGTACCTGCCCGAAACAATACCATTTCAGCAGCACATATTTAAAAAATAGGTCCGAATCTTCAAAATTAGTCACCTGTACACTACAATGCACTCACGTACTTTAAGATTTCTAATTTATAGTGAAATATAATGTACTAACGTGCGAAAAGACCAACCTCAGTACAATAAAAGACAATTTGAAATGCTAAAATATGTAAATAGGAAGTCGTCCCGTGAAATGCATTTAAAAAACTCCAATCTTTATTTGATAACTTTTCAACTCTTATCGTTAATGCCTTTTTATAATCCATCAACTTAAGGTCTCTTTCCATGATAAATTGATGGGTACACTTTAACGTCCTTATTTTAAGTGCTTCCTTCTTGCTGTCCTATATTATAATAGAAGCTCCTATTTTTATTCCATAAAAATAAAACACAGACAGTTTAACAAAATCCTTCTTTTTCATACTCAACAAATCGTCTTGTACTGACTTTAAAGTGGGTATCAGTACTTAGACAATGCAATACAATGTAATGCAATGCCTTGCAATCATAATGAGGGACAAATCATGTTTCTCCTCTCATATATCTTAAATACCATTGTCTGTGATAGTTCCCAAGAACGCATTTATACATTGGCCTAGTAATTCTTTTCAAAAGCATAAGTTTGTAGTCAAGTATAATTCAATCTATAGACTAAAATAGCACATTTTTTTCATTCTTACAAACTGTTACTAGAGGTTCGAGTTCCTCTCAAATTTGTAATATATATCTCAAATATATATGAATGTTCTATCCAATCTGACATTCCAGTCCCCTTCAGGTAATAATTTTCAATTGACTAATACCGCTTTCAATACAGTCAGGCCAATACATTCAGTAGGATAATTCATCTTCCTATGATTTTTTTTAAAACTTGTTCATAGTTCATTAGTGATTTGAGATTGTGTCTTGTACAAAATAACCAAAATTTTATCAACTCGTTCAGATGCACTTGACGCAAATATGTCTACTCACTATCTAATGGTTTTATATTCGAATCCCTGTTAGGGCATCGATGTAATAAACTAACAAACAAAAGGACTCCAAGTCTGGTGTTAATAGCGTGGTCTGTACAAATAAAGTTTATCAATACTTCCCATGAACTCATCTTTTGGATTTTCGATGACATATGTAATACTTATGAATATAACGTATACTTCCTTATATGCAATCATCAGTACACAATTGTCTTTCCGTTTGTCTAAAGGTACAAAGAAAGTGCAAATGTAATGTCAGGGCTCTAGATATAATAGGGCCAAGCGAAGTAAGGCAAATGCTAGTTTCTGTTACATTTATTTTAAATTCTGTTCTAATTCACCCAAGAAAAAAAGAAACATTAAAACTCAATCCTTGGATTCTTTTTTGAGTTGTAGCCTTTTGCTTTCTTCTAAACTCATATTAGTGATCTTCAATTATTGCGTGTACGTGACTATCATAATTAAATTATGGTTATTATTCTGTTTAAGATTATCATAATTTTATCTGCTAGTCAACTAGTTAGTGTTTAAGGAAACCCAAACTGGACTAAAATGCCATTGTGGTAAAAAATTATAGACCTGAATGACGTTCCTGTGACATTGATTTTTAATCTGAAACAAAATTTAGGGTAGTAAATGTATGTCATGTCCATTAGTGAAAATTACAATTAACGATTGTTCTCCTACATCCTAGAGAGTGTAAACATGTTACTAGGTAGTCCAAATAAAAGGCATATAAGGGAAGTCAAGAATATATGAGCCAAATTAATCGATATAATTTATATATCAAAGTATAATAGGTGAACAAAGTCACATAGATACGTGTTTGACAAGAAAAGCTGAATGACAGTTGACGTCGTCTACCTGTATTTTGGAGTAAAAAAAATCGGGTCAGAATTTAAGTTATATTAAATCGTCGTCATTTAAATATTGCTGATGTTGTTTTGGCGTTGTAGCAGGTAAGGGTTTGTCAGAAAATGCAAAATTTGTATATTCAACATCGTTCTGGTTTATCCAATTATTACGTATGGATCTCATCAAGTAAAGAGTGTCAAATACAAGAAAGATATATTCATTCAGGTCATACAAGTTTTAAAGCTACAACTTAATGACCTATTGCATAATATTTAACATATATTTATTTTAACTATTTTTCATTTATGAATTTGTTTTAAGGGTTTTAGGCATCTTAGGCTCAGGGCGAAATAAAGTGGGAAAAATGATGTTAAAAAGTAAATTTCAGGGCCAATGTTCCTAGGTACCATCCCAATATTTGCCTGGTGCAACTGATAAAACCCTTGAAAGCCTCTAGGTTAATTTCTTTCAACTTCTCCCACCGGGAATCAAGGACGGATTGATGGATTATCACGTTTGGAGACAAGCAAAATTCAACCTTCAGGACAAATTTCGTACCTTTACCAAAGGTCCCTACTTACAATAAATATTTCAATCTTTGAAGATGAACAAAATAATTTGAGTTTCCCAGACCAAAGCCTAGTACTTCAATGTTCAGTACGATACATTTTTAGGGTTAATTCGAGGAAAACTCCTATAATGTTCTTTTCGCCTACTTGTTATGCAATGCAACACGTCCTAAGTGTATTATGCATAGTATATATTACATGGTGGAGTAAAGTTGACTATATAAATATAAAATCGACTTCTTTTGCTGTGTCTAGTTTAAAAGTACATGGAGGTGGGCATTAAATGGCTAGGTTTTAGTTTTGGATTTCTTAAATGGAGTTCCGCCATTCTTTTGCATTTTGTATTCTAGGTGCTATGCAAACTAAAAATATATATTGGTTACATTAACCTGGGTTTAGCTTTGGTTCATATGACTTCACTTTTGTTTTTTGTTGCAAAGTTCCAAACAAATATTTTGTACGATCAAACTTTATATTGCCAAAAAAGAGTTTCGTTCTTTTTTTATATGGCTTGAGTTATTGAATAATTTGTTTCAGTTGTATGTAATTACATTATTTTGTATGACGTCATTTTTTGTATTAGATGTGTTTAGTTCTCATAAAAGAAGAAGCAATATTGATCAATCCTCTATGTGTAATAACAATATTTTCGTGTATCCGTTGGAATGTTCTACTCTGTGTATATTCTTGATTATGGATAGTAAATAATTTCTTGTTCAATCAAACTGATGCTTTTTATTTCCATTCCTCACAAACAACATCCAAATAAACCGTGTAAGAAATCTTTTCTCCAAGGAATGACATACAATTTGTCTACGTATTCTGTACTTGTAATCATTTCTTTATGTTTTAAAAAGAATCTGAAGTATATGTTCGTTGTCTGGGTGTTTCTCTATAAATTTCTCGTAGATTTCATTGCATGTTGGGTACTAAGGTTTCCCCTACGTTTTGTTCCAAGGATTCCACCGACATGAAAGTGCAGTCGTGACTTCCACAGTCAATGTAAATGTGGTCAAAGCAAGCAAGATAATTTAGCGCAACATTTGGTTTCCATTTTTGAATACTATACATTATGCAAGCAGGCTTGACGTCAAGAGTCGAACATTCACACAGGACCGCCATTCGAAAACTACATCCAAAATATCCTCCTTCAACGTCTTTATGTACTTTATTGATTAATGACAATAAACAGTAGAACTTGTCCGTATCTGTCTCATGACAAGTGTCTCGAAAATCAAATGCGTTAAACTATCAAACCGCAAAAGGTGAATCAAGATTCACTTCATGTAGTACTTAACGTCATTACTTACATTTCAATGAGTTCCTTCAAGTACAATAACACATACAACTTGAAAAATACAATATTTATTCACTTAATCCCAATACTTCTGAACAAATGACGTTATTCCTGATTATGATTAAAATATATTACAAGCAAAGATGTTGCCACTTGTGATTTCTGTGGAACACATTCACAGTCTTGTATCATATCTATAAAATAAAATGTACTTACTTTCACTATTTCAAAAAAACTCTGCACTTCAACTACTATTGTAAGACTAATATTCAGTGTGTTCCCAAAATATAAAAAATATGCTAAAATACCAAATAAAATCTGGTTACCTCTAGTGACCAGAACCTCTCTCAAATGATCGTTCAACTGGACTTCATTTTTCAAGACATATCCTGTTTTAATTTGAAAAAAAAAGGTAATTTGAGCTCTACGTTGAGCTGTACTTCCTATTCTTCAAGTGTAATGTTGATCATACTTACGAGATCATACAAATATATATGTATCTTACTGATACAAGTTGCATACAAGGACATGACTCATCGAGTATAAGTACGTCTCAGTCCATGAATAGCAATACGTTCATCTCAGCATTTGTTACATTGATGATATGACATTATTAGTGTAATTTTCAAATCTTAGTTAATTTAATATTTTGGACGCCATTTTAGAGGAGGTGCATGAGGTACAGTCGACAACTAGTGTTTTGTTACATTATCTTTCAATGGACTATGAGTTCAAATGACTATTACACTTTTCAAATCTTAGTTAATTTAGGCCATTTTTTTCAGGTCCTGGAGGTTCCATTTAATATTATTTTATTATTTTTTTGTTTGTATTCCCTCTTGTTTTTTCTAGTCCCAAGCAACCAGAATTTTCATTTTCTATCTTTCAAGGCTCCATAGGGGCTACTAATTATGTGACAGTACTGCCTTATTATTCTACTGTATGTTCTATAATTTACGACCGTTTTTAGTCCCCAGATCCAATTTCCATGTCTCGAGAGACTTCAAAGTATTTCCCAGAATTACTGCCTTGTTAGTATGTTGTACAATTTGTAAGCATTTTTGTTCCCAAGGATTCAAACGATCCATTTTTTTATATTTGCAGGTCCACTGACACCCGCTTGGGACCTCAAAGTGTTCCCTAACAGTACTGGCTTGTTACTCTGTTGTATGTTCTATCATTTACAGTTTTCTTGTCATCATTTTAAAACATTCGGTCTTGAGGGTCATGTTGGGGTCATATGGTCTTGTATCGTAGTTTACTGCTTCTTGCTTATACCATTACAACACTAACTATATATACGTCCTATGGGGGCTTCCAGCCCAGCCGGCAAGGTCTGGTACAACATTCGCTTATAATTTTAAATTTAAGGCATGTGTGTTCATCTCGTTACACAAGTTTATATTTCCACTTGTTATAACCCTGTCACATAGTACCTGGCGACCCCTACACGTTTCGGTCACATAAAGTTGTCCCAACCCTCTTCCCAACCAGAGTGGAGCACTAAGCCATTGGTTAAAAGGTCCCCGGGTCAAATCTCGGCAAGTGCATAGGTGCGCCTTTTCACAGCCAAAGGCCAAATAAAAATAAAGTTCTATTATCCCATGCTTTCAACACAAGCGCCCCCGGTAAACCATTTTGCAACCAATACTTTTTTATTACACTCATCGAAAAGGCCATTCTAAGGTTTCTAGCAACTTAATGTAATTTCACAATTATTTATCACCATGCACGCTTTATGATTCACAGTGAACGTGGCATTTGGGCGGTCGTGCGTTCAATACCGATAACCTACCATCCTGACTGAGGTTTTCCCTCAGTCACACCACGTAAATGCCAGGATGGTACTCTCAACATAGGTCCACTTTCCCTATCCCGCTTTCAGCCTTCAATGCCTAAAGGCCGTAAATAAACACATTCAACTGTATTCTTATTCGGAATCCACTTTAGCATTTAGGTAACCTCGGTTGCGTCCCTTTTTCAACATAGTCGCAACACGAGGTCTCACCAGTTTATTATCCTTGTTCCATATTTACAATAATACAGGTATGTTAATCTGGATTTCTTATTTTGCGTATACCTTCTCATTTCTATAGGACATTTATCTGTTTTATATCCTTTCTTTTAAAAAAAAACTATTTTTAAAACGAAAACAACAACAACTTTTTACAAATACATACATGCACATGCTACATATTACATACACTAGTACAAGATCTCTGTACTTGTACAAATACATACCTCAACATCCAATATCAAGCGAGCATCTCTTTAGCACATCTTACTGCATCAAATGTTACGAACACAATAAGCTTTGAACATCTCGCTTCCAGCCTCAAAGCTTCTTGTCCCTCCCTTCTAGTCTGTCTCGCAATACAACTTCATTGGTATGCCGAATGTATCTCGTCATCTATTTAATTTTTTTTCTGCATAATCAGCTCTTCCATATGCAGTTTTTTTTCCAGACCCCAGCAACTCATCTTCTGTACCAAAAAAAAAGTGGAAAGAGGTACCATTTTTGTATGTGTGTGCGTGATGATATATATATACTCTGTCATAATTCTTATTATATAAGCTGTGGGGGGGGGGCTCCTTAACCAAGTAGGAACTGAATTAAAATCCCCTCAACTGCTAGTTACCCCTACTGTGCCGGGCTGAGCGCTTTTCGCTGTTACTTGTCGTTCAAGCTACGCGAGAGTGGAGATTTTCGTCGTTGCTCTAGTAAATTAACCATCGATGTTAAAAGCTTAAAGCAACGACGGAAAACAGTCGTTACTCTAGACACAACCTTTATTAAATTTCCTTCTGTGTATTTACATAAAAAACGAAAAAAAAACTTTAATTTTCTTATTTAAAAAAATATGCAAAATGTCGACATCAGGGTTCCAACCCGGGACCTTTGGATCAGCTTCCCCACGCCTAATCCACGAGGCCAAACTGCAGCTGCCGAATTGAGGGCTTGTCGCTGTTACTGCTAGTTGAAACTACGCGAGAGTGGGCTATTCGTTGTTGCTTCGAAATTAACCTACGATATTAATAGCTTAAAGCAACGACGGAAAACCGTCGTTACTCTAGAGACAACCTAAAAT
>JAGDQP010059516.1:0-12361 GCA_022664845.1 Lepisma saccharinum | reverse complement strand
TACTACAAAATTTAATTGCCAGTGGATAAGCGTCAGTAATAAAACACTTTTGGAGATGGCGTTTCAGTTTCCGCTTCAGATACACAATTATGCTTACACTCATCAAGTACAAGAAGTGGAGATGATACTCTATCGCACCATAATCCGGTAATCCAGAAAGTCTATTATTATTATATAGGAAATAACGATTATTATGATATTAATGAGCATAAACAAGCTTAATATTTCCTTATTCTTAATATCGGTATTAGTGTTTCCTGTACAAAATAGTTTTAGTTTTCTGCACAAAATTTATGCAAGGGATTGTAGGAGTTGACCATGATTTTCTAAATGTAAACTTTCTACCTTCCTTGTACAGTTCTTACTTCAAGATTATTAGCTATACACCTCACTCAAACACTTTGTTCACTATGTGTTTCATAAAATCAAACTTAACAGCTTATCCGATAAGTAATGTCGTATTTTCGTACCGTGAGGAAAAGAACGATAACTTACCTGGAACACTACAGTTAGTCAGGAAAATAGTCTCCATCGGACTCCACAACACTCTGACACCTGTCAACCAGTTGTTGAATCACTCGTTGAAAGAAGTCACTGGTTTTGAAGGCAAAGAACTAGGTCAGTGTTCGTTGCACGTCATCCTCATTTTGCAGTGTTTCCTCTGACAGGTGGCTTTGCAGACTGCGATAAAGGCAGTAGTCTGTTGCCGCAAAATCTGGTGAAAACACCGGGTGGAAGGGTTTTTTTAGACACATTTCTCGATCTTAGCACAGGTCTTTCTTGCCGCCTGTAGGCACGCGTTATCACCCTTGCGATTAACCAGAGAAGGCCGTTTCTCGAACAATTCAGTCCGTAGGCATTCAAGCTGCTGGCATTAGACATCTGCATTGATTGTATGGTTACGTCGCAAGAGCTCAAAATGGATTATCCCACGAATATCTCACCAAACACTCAACATCACTTTGCAGGGGTGGATATCCTGTTTCAGCACAGAGTTGTTGCGTCCCCCTTTAGGTACCCACTGGCGTTTGCGTGTAATGTTATGGTAGAGGACCCACTTTCCATCTCCTGTCACAATTCTGTCCAGAAGTGGCTCACGTCTGTGACGGCTGAGCAGAGAACTGCAGATGTCAATGTGCTGCTGCTTCTGTTGAGGCGTTAGCGCATGGGGTACCGTATCTATTCCGAGTTTCGACAAGTACCTAAGGTCCTGTAGATGACGATGAGCAGCAGAATGGGTGACATGGAGTTTGCTGGCCAGATCTTCAACTATCTGCATTGGATTTGTCTCCACCGCTGCACGTAGTGCATCGTTGTCCAGCTGTATAGGTCTCCCTTCTCGTGGCTTAACGGTGAGGCTCGTGTCCCCACACCGAAACCTCTGTAATCACCTCTGGCACTGTCGCACATCCACAAAACCCTGGTCATATTTGGCATTGATGTTTCGTGCCATAGGTCAGTTGGTTAAGAAAAGATGGTACTACAAAGAGCACCCTGATTCCGCTCTTATCCCGCGAACATTTCTACTCTTCGCTGGGAAACCAGAACTGTCTTTAAATGCAACATAACTTCTAAAAGACCACTTGTTCAAATCTACGTCCATTTAGAGTGGACAGAAGTTATCAAAAGCGTCGGCATAAGAAACGCAATACTTGTAATCTTGTACAAATCTTTTGCAGTACTTATATTTGTTTAGAAATTGTCAGATGGTTGTGGTTATAAATTATGTTACGATCTGCTAACTATGGCGTACTGCATAGATTGGTTAACAGATGATATCGAGAAAGGTAGCAACAATTGTCATCGGATTGCTACACTAGGTACTGTAAAGCATAGGTACTTAGGATTTTGCTGCTTCTGTTGATATCCTTCAATAATCAAGAAAATCGAAATCTATATAAAAAAAAAGTACATTGCAGATCAAAGAATCTAAAGAAAGATGACAAGTCGTGATTGTATATAACATAACCACATACACAGGAATGTAAGATAATATAGAAACAGTACATACAATAGTATTGTAATGTGTATATTTGTCTATATCAACTGAAAAGTTTAAAATATACCAATGAGAAGTCCATTTTAGCCTAAAATCCAGATCGAGCATTGTTTGTGATGGAAAGAAACAGATAGATTTTGTTCGTTCTTTGTTTTCCAACATGATAGACTTGAATTTTGATGTTACGAGGATTGAGTAGGATGGCGACTTAACGAACGAACGCCGCTAAAATTTCTAATGAAAAATATCAAATATTCAAAGTATTTCGGACTGGTACAGAAGAAAGTTATCATAATTAGCTACGCCTCATCAAACTGGATTTTCAATCAAATCTAAAATTGGAAGTGAAATCTACTACAAAAAGTGACTTGTAAATGGTGTGATTATGCGTGTGTATCCATACGGAGGACTGTTATTATGACAACTTATAAAAAAAAAAATCAAATATATCAATTGTATAGATGATCGACGATTAAACTGTTTAACATATCAACAACATTATATATAACCAAAATTACAAAACGATAACAATATCGCAACGATCAATAAGAATCGAACCCGCGATAATTAAAATCAATGACAATCACAATGGATGTTACGAATTAAGTCATGTATATTAAGTTTTAAGAAACGATCTATCATTCAGAAAATAATCATACTTCGAACTATTTGGGAAGTTGTACTAAATAGCAAAGCTAGTAATCGTCTATGGATCTTGGTTTATGGTAGTTTGGAATATTTTATTGATGAAAAACAATGTTCAACAAACTTGAGAATTTGTAAGGTCTATTGGCAAGCTATTTGGATGTTGTACTGTGATTAAGTATGCTTTAGTATTGGGATGTTAAGTGTTGTTGCTTATGAATTGAATACTTGGCACCAGACGAGTGATAAGATATTGCAAGTAAAATAATGATGAGGAATTATTTTAATCAGCAATTATGAATTTAAGTGGCGTTGCGTTAGATTCAGTCATGTTAGTATAAGTACCATCATAGTTAGATATCATAGATACATATAGATACCAATCTAACCTAAATATTTCTTTATTTAAAGAAATATTAATGGCGATCGAGGAAACTATATTTTTGACTGAATGATCACAGAAGACAGTATATTAAAAAATATTACCCACGTTATGTTGTTGAATGAGCAAAGAGTATTATTGATACGCATTGGGCCAAATTATTAAATTTAATAATTTTGTTGGGTGATTGGAGACACAAAATGACACAATATTTGAACGAAATTGTAGGTAAGAAGGTTGATAACGCAGTATTGCAAATTAGAAGGAAAAAATTCTTCCAAGTACAGCAAAGTTTTTTCGCTTGCCTTCGGGCAGTGAAACCCTGAGGATTCCCACAGAATTCTACCTAGAGCAAAACGTTCAAGCATTGTGTTTCCACAATTTCAATTAAAAGATTCCAAACTGTTTCAATTAAAAAATTCCAAAAATTTCAGATTTCAAAATTTGGACAAACTAACAAATTACGTATTTACTTTTACAGCTACCATGAAGTTATGATAGGTTTTCTTTCGACATAGCAATTTGAAGCTTAGTTTCAAACCGAATTGTATTTGATTTGAAAAAAATATTTGGTTGAAACTAATAAATGCAACTTAACACCACAAATTAATAGTTACAAATACAGCAAAACTGATCAGCTTTAACTTGTGTCTGATGTACATACTATCTTCACTCCACATAAAATAATTATTGAGCATATGCAAGCAAATATTCACCCTTCACAACAAGAAATTTGAAATAAATCATCACTAACCTTAATAGATCAATACAATTGACATTTCCGGTAGTATCTTTTATTGTAAAAAAATTATTCGGTTAAAGTAGACTACCGAAAACATTTTCTTTTCATTCTGTGATGCATTTATGAAGAACAATAAAGCCTTGCTTCGAAATAGTCTAAGTCTTGCGCTTAATCGGGCCCCGCCATGTTGTGACGTAATCAATTTCCCGACTGCTTGTCATTAACATACAGACGATATTTGATTTGTTAGTATTGTTAACAGGAGATAGCAAAAATGGATCGAAAGAAATAGTAAAAGTGGTGAATAGCGTTTCTGTATGCCCTAACACGCCATTTAGTTCGTTTTAATCATTTAAAATTGATTTTACTTTTAATACTTCGTTAAGATATTGATATATTTTGGTAGCTTCAACACTAATTTATAGCAGCTCTTTTTCATGATTAAATCATAAAATATCTTCTAGTAATCCTCTTTAGAACTCTTGTATTTAAAAAGAAGTACTGTACCTATTTTTCTGTAAAAAAATGTGAGCTTTTAATCCGACAATCGTATATTTTTTAATGAATGCTAGTGAAGCACTTTTCGATAACTTAAAAGCATATGAATTAATAGTGCTCGTTACTGCCATTTGTTAACAATTTAACGTACTACTTGTAGCCCGTGAATATATTGAAATGTTTCAATATGTCATTAAAAAATAATAATAAAAGCATGTAAGAAACAACATTGTAAATTGAAACTATTACATTGAAGTTACTCTTGAGTTTCGTGAAGTAAAATAAAACACGGCCTTTGATAGGATTCGAACAGCCTTAGGTGAAAGTATAAATAGTTAAAAGTTGCGTGCGCTAACCAATTGCGCACAACTTTCAAGACATCAAAATTAACACAAACTAGCGATAAGAAGAGCACTGGAAGTTAAGACTGACCCCTGTCATTGTTTCGAGCAATTTCTGTTATTAAAAACACGTTTTGGTGTTTTAACTTATTGAAGTGTGTTCTGCAGATTTCTACATTAATTATTTCGTTAAGTGATTATGTGAATGTTGTTTGTCTTTCTTTCTTTTTTTCGTCTTCAAACTTCTGATTAAGGAACGTAACATAGGGAGAAGCATATAGCTACGGAAATAGTACGAATTGATTACGTTAAACCAATCAGAAGATGATTTTCGTTGTATGACGTAGGAGATTGAATTGTCAGTATTTCATGCAATATTTCTATGTAACGGAAAACCGTAGCGCTGAAATTTCAAAATTATTATATATTATTTAATCTGATGTACACAAACAAGTTGTAAAATATATAAGGACGGTGAAAACGGAAATGTCCATTGTCATACAAACATATGACTCTAAGACCTTATAGAACCTTAACAAAACTAACCCAGTATATGAAACAAGGACATAAATGTAACTTAAAAGCAATCAAACAAAATGTATTCAGCGCTATGCCAGGGGTATGAAAGAATTTAGTTACCAAACCTAGCCTGGTGGCAAAGCTAAGTGACAGGACAAGGGTGGACATGGGCTGAATGAACAAGCCAAACATGGCGGCATCGCTAGGTGACAAGACAAGGGTGGACATACTATCAACGCTACTAGATGGCATACTTAGTAAGCAAAGAACTAACCTAACGGGTGGATGGATTGGCATCAACACGCAATGACTGAACTCCCTCGAGGAGCACGACCTAAACAAGGAAACTTCAGCAATTATGGGGCAAGTTTGCAATTTTACAGAGCCTATCATATTCTAAACTACGATAAATTTTAATAGCACTAGTACTCTCTATACTAACCAGATTATAAACTCAAGTATTCACAACTTGTGAGTATGAGACATAGAATCAAGTCGAATGAACTTTTCTTAACTAGAACAATTATTACTCTCCAGAACATGAAGGCATATACTTTAAGAATCGTCAAGCGCCTCGTTAACTTGTGGTACGAAAAATAAAGCATGGAGAAAACCACCTGCCCAAAAGGAAATAATTGTATTTGGCACGCAAAAATGCAAAAATATATATTAATAGTTATGTTTTCATCCATAATTAATAACAATAAACTAGTTATGGTGGTTTACTCAATATTTAACCAACTATTCTCATTCGTTGAAACAAGCATTTCAACATAAGTTCAGATGTAGAATATCGTACATTCATAATATCATTTTTTGAATATATTTTATACTTTTAGCGTATTATATTAGTCAGGAAAAAATCTTTTCGAGCCAAATATTTGCATTGGGGAGCGACAAAATTTATATTCCGAATATAACGATAAAATCTAATGAAAAGTAAAGGAGCGGCTAATTAGGTTCCTAAAATTTGGGAAGACTTACTAATTTAGATCTTCAAATTCTTCACTCTGACACCAGTCTGCCAATAATTATTCACCAATTCACGAGTTAAGGCACAAAACAAAGTTAATCTCGACGCAGAAAAGTTAATTCATGAAGTAATCCATATTGAAGCCAACATTAGAAAATGGGTTGCTATCCAATGAAATTGAATTCTTCAATTATCGGCCACTCAGTTTTACAAGGGTTTATAGTCTTTATATTAAAGTTCACGTTACCTGTGATAATCCACTTAAAATGCTAAATTAGCGAAAGATGCAAACATTTACTACTTGTATGTACTGAATTCCTCACGTAGTGGTAGCGAGGACGTTACGTCATTAGCCATATTCCCGGCTAGATACACCGAGAAAATACGTCATCATCTGAACGTCACAAACCGGAAAACAAATGACAAACGAGCAGCGGATCTCAACGCAGTACAAACAAAAGCGATCTTCAATTAATGATGCTTTAATGGGCAATAACTAAAGTGTAAAGCACTCAATAAAATGAATTATAAACATTTTATTACCAAAATAAGGCAGATCTGGAGATAATACTATAAGGTAAGCACTAGGTATCTTATCACAGCAATAAACTAACAAACACCAGAAGGCAAAAACAGGCAACAGCATGCAGCAATGGATCAGATGCTACAAGTTCACAACAGTCAATATTTGAATACGTGTCAGAACTTAAAACTTAAGCGTTCTTTTGCGAATGTGACAAATCTGTGACTATAAAATAGTGCTTGAACAGTTCATATTATGACTCGATAATATAGATTATCAATTGAATTCATTAGCTATTCCTAATTTAAGACTTACATTAGCTATTTTAACGACAGTAGCGATGAGTAGAGTGCATAATAAACAAGAAGATCATTACGATAGTAATAATGGGCAGAAGCTATTTGCAAAACAAGCTAATAATCATTATTTGAACATAATAAAGAATATGACAAACAAAATAACTGTTTATATAGGTGTACACGTTGTGGTTTACAGCATAGATTCCAGCGTAAATGTCCAGCTTGGAATAGTACACGTTTTACGTCCGAAAAAAAATGGCACTGGGCACGCTGTTGTCGTTCCAGAAATAGGAAAAATGAAACACAATGTAAACTGTCAGTTCAGTTCAGTTCAGTTTGTCGTAACCGGGACAAACAGTCCATGGATCAAAGCACCTGTCATTTTACCGTTCGAATCTATGCACTTTTGCTTTTACATAATGATGTGGTCAGTTATTGTTTGCATAATTTGTTGACACTGTTCTGTTATTTGTTGGCTATTTGGTAGCACAGGGTTATCAAAAATTTTGTCAATTATTAGTGAAAATAAACTAAGTAATTCAGCTATGATATGATGAGGTGATTCTGATGATTCCTGTCTTGACACAGATTCGGCTTTATGACTTAGTACTGGTTCTTTGAATGGTATCTCTTCATGTCTGATTGTATGCTTATGAACTTTATGAATTATATCGTATTCTTGAATGTCTTCCCCAGAAGAAGTATCTTCCTCTATATTATTTTTTTTTCTTACCAGAAGGAGTTGTACTGAAAATCTTTTGCTTCTTATTTGAGTTCTTAGGTCCAAACTTTGATGTACTATTGGGATTGTGAATGTTATTTGCTTGAGTCTGTCTTCGAACCGGAACTGTTTCCGTTTCCGCAGGACTGATATATACGTTTTCTCGTTGTCTAATTACGTTACCATGTTCTTGAGCTGCGTTCTCCGTCGTTATTCCAATTAAAGTAGGCCTGTTCTGTATTCTTGGTCAACACCAATATGTGTTGCAAATAATGACGAGTCGCATCACAACAATCAGGAAATAGTTTCTATGGAAACTTTTAGAGAGCAGTTAGATCAAGTTAGTAACAGTTTTAGGAATATGGAAATGCTTAATGAAAAGTACTTACTATATCTATTGAAACTACAGCGATGCATGAAACATCACAAATAGAGAAGGTACCTATCAATCAAATGTTAAAAATAGATCAAGAAGTAATTACAAGTTAAGTAATAAGGCATGAGAAACACAGTCAAACATTACGAGTAACTTTAATGAACAGGAATACGCAAACTGATCAGCAACATAATCAAAACGTTGCATGTCAAACAGATGCAACAGATAAAGTTAAGGATAAGGTAAAAAGTGAAGTTATTATTGATGAAATAACAGAAGAAATGAATGAAGAAACTATTGTTAAGTATTATGTTGAGAAAGAAGGAGAAAATCTGTGAAGACAATGAAAAAGAATCTCATCAAGGAGATTTCAGACAGGGGTGTGGTTATTTGATAAATCTTGATACCTTTCAAGATAAAAATAAAGTTTTAATACTGGGTAGATTCAGGAATGGTAGGAAAACTTCAGGAAGCTTTAAAACAAATGGATTTAATGACAACAGGGAACCAGATGTCCTTGAACAAAAAGAAACATCAAAATGGTAAAGTAAAAATTACGGAAGTGTCAACACATGAGAACACAACAGATTATGATGTTATCAATCTAGGCTTTGGTAGATTTACTGATATTGAGGAATTAGTTTCTAAGAAAGAAATATAGACAATGTGGATGAATCGTGGATGCATTACCGAAATACGTAATGATGTGCAAAAATTTGTTGATGCATTTTGTCTTAAGTGAAGGAATAGTGCATAATGAAACTGTAAGGAAGCTGCTATATTATTGTAGATCTAGTGAATATTATTTTGTAAATGGTGTGAATGTGAACTGTGAATAGTATATTCGTACTGAGAGTTTGATACTGATAAATTCAAGGGATATCAGTGATATGAAAATATGAAATTAATTTTTTTTAGAGAGGAGGAGTGAATTGTAATGTGTATATTTGTCTGTAACAACTGAAAAGTTTAAAAATAAAAATGAGAACTCCATTTTAGCCTAAAATACAGATCGAGCATTGTTCGTGATGGAAAGAAACTTAGATTTAGTTCATTTTTTGTTTTTCAACATGTTAAACTTCAATTTGAATGTTACTAATTAAGTTATGTATATTGAGTTTTAAGAAACGATCTATCATTCAGAAAATAATCATAGGGTTAATATTCGAACGATTTGGGAAGTTGTACTAATTAGCAAAGCTAGTAATCGTCTATGGAACTTGATTTATGGTAATTTGGAATACTTTATTGATGAACAATAATGATCAACAAGCTTGAGAGTTTGTAAGGTGTATGGGCAAGCTGTTTGGGTGTTGTACTGTGATTAAGTATGCTTTGGTATTAGGATATCAAATTTAGTTGCTTATGAATTCTTGAATACTTGGCACGACGAATGATAAGACAAAGCATCTGTGGGTTCCGCATCGATGTGTGCATGAGTCGACTCTACAGGGCACATACTGCAATCGTTCCTTTGACCCGACCTTTCTCCGACACTTCGTTCTCTAGTTCTCGCTAGTGTGTCGTATTCCATCGCAGTTTCGGCGGGCTCTGGCTCGGGATTACTGCATTGTCGAACTCGCGATCCGTCTCTCACATTGCTTACTCTGTCATTTGCCATCATCCTGGTACGTTTGACCCCATGTTTCCGCTCCCAACCAGTGCTGTCATATGCGCCCTCTTTGCGCCGCCACTGTTCCGCATCGATGTGTGCATGAATCGACTCTACAGGGCATATACTGCAATCGTTCCTTTGATCCGACCTTTCTCCGACACTTCGTTCTCTCGTTCTATTCATTTTTGTTCTACTTTGGTCCATTTTCGGCGCGCTATAGCTCAGCACTGACGCATTTTCGGATCACAACTTCTTCGCTTAAATCACGTTTTTTGTCATCTCCATCATCCACTGAAGTTTGACCCACCATTAAAGATACACCCTGTATATTGTCAACTCAGATATACAGTAAGAAATATTAACTGTTTTAAAAACGCAATTATGTATATTAATGCCGTACTTCTAGAAACAAAAGTGAACTTGGTTACGGAATGTCTTTATTTCATTACGCATAATTCTTTTTATATATACGTATGTTTTTACAGTAAATGAATGCAAGAACTTAATAACGTTACACAATGCAATCGTATCCGGAGGACAGTAATTCTTCGTAATTGAGAAAAATAATCGATTATGCACTTCAACAACTTAGATATTGAATATGATTGATGACATAGACATATTTTCATTACAAAATTACATTAAGCACAGAGGCGAAGAATTTTTGAAGCAAAAGAATTGGTAATTTCTGCTTTCTGCATTTTAGTGTAGGAAACCCATGGCTCTATGCTGTTTCATGCGATACACTGCTGCTTTTCGTAGCTCTGCTTTTCATACGAAAAGTTCCAAATATTTGAGCGCAGAAAAATAGGCCGATACAGGATTTGAGGCTATGCCATGAACACAAGCAAACAAGTGCCCACCTTTGGCACCGCACATGGGAATTCTCCCACCACACACTTAACATCATCATCTTGAGATCTTCTGGTTTTGGCGTCGATAAAGGCGGTTCAGAAACGCAACACACAGTCCTTCGACGCTTTACGTTCAGGCCCAAAATCTATTTATCATCATCCTTAACAATCCGTGTCAAAAACCGGTCATTTTGTACCGGGAAAGCAACGAAACAGTTCGGAACGCGCCTCTCTCGTTGAGTTACAATCAGCATATGTTCAACTCATCGATCGAACTTTGTGGTGAAAACCAGCGATCCGAGCCGTATTTCAATTGTTGTCCTGTGTACCTGGAAGAGTTTCGCTAATTCCTCTGAGGTTGGATTTGGGCTGTTTCGTATGGATTCCTTTTGTTTGTTTGAATTCTTGTTAAAGTCTTAAACTCGATTGTTGAAATTCTAACAAGGAAAAAGTCAGAACCCCAAAAGAAAGGTATCATGGACCAGAAGGAGAGAAGCCTATTGTTCCAGAACTTTGAATTTCACAAATGTGATGTAGGCATACAGAGTATTTAATATTAAATTTGAATATCACAAAGTAATACTGAACAGAAGTAACTGAAACCTAAAACCATGAATAGCCTTGTCATCTTTGAAGCAGTGTTACTAACTCCGGATGATATTAATTTTCTTTAACAAGCACTATATATAATATAAAACGTACTAATAGAAACGTACTAACGTACGAAACGAAACAGTGAAGTCTGATACGACAGTGCTGCAAACTTTCAGAGTTGCATGTTCTGGAAATTCACAATCTACGAAATATCAGCTCAATAAATCAATCCTAGGAATAAGATAATACGTTCTAATAATCTTATGTAGTCATAGGAAAACACCAACATCAGATAATGACAAATTGTCTAAAGGAGTTGTTGCCATAACATGATTTATCACTGAGTGCACCAAAAGTGCGGAAATATTTTTTGTTTTTAAAACACTTAGATGAACATGAAGCAGATATATATTAGCGGCATGAAATGAACTATTTTTTAGGTGATAATGACATGAATTTAGTGCAGAAGATATTCTCTTTATTTGGAGAATTCTTCAATGCACTCCCTTACTAGAATAAAGTTACGTCAAAATTAACTTCTCCAACGATCTTTTGAAGAAACTTCAATCTAAATTTATATGATTAACATGCCTGTATGTTAATACAGAAAACTTCTGCAAAGAATTATGTACTTTCATCTTTAACACTCAAACCAAAGGGTGTTCGCAGAAAGGAAATGCTTTAACCTAAAGAACGCATTAATAATCTCACTGGATACTTGTGTTAGTGACTCATAGAGCAATAACCCTTTTCAAATCAAAGGTTGCAAAGTTCTGTTGTATAGATCTCCAGACGTATGCAAATGGAATAAATATGCACAATGTTTATATAATGCCCTGAACTTTAAGAAAAAAGTAACTAATTAATTATTTATTGGTGTATAGTTTTTCTTCGTATTCTAAATACATAACTAATAATGACAAAATTGTGAAAATAAGGAAATGATATACATGGTATTATAAATTATGGAGCTGAGTCATTTCGAACAAAATTGAGGTGTTTACATTGACCATGGAATAAAAACTCTTCCAAAAAATTTAGAGATAAAAAATGTCAATCTTTACAAAATTGTGTTAAATATATCAACATGCACGATGCAGCCAAGTTTTATGCGTTACAAAACGTCAGCACTGCCAGAAAAATGTTATACAGGAACAAGAGCTTAGGGCGAAATCGGCGATTTCCAGGCCCCGTAAGAAAAAAGATGATAGACATAGAAATATGAGCTTTAGAATTTAAGGAGTTATGACAAATATATGCAGGTGTGCAAAATTTCATAT
>JAGDQP010059515.1:0-12362 GCA_022664845.1 Lepisma saccharinum | reverse complement strand
CTGTTACATGCTGTCACCAAGGAACTTGGCTCATCCGTCTCCCATTTCACACCTTTTTAGGGCTAAAGAACTTGGCTCCACTTTTTGCACCTCTGGTGTTTTGGTTTGGATTATTTATGCAGTGCACAGTAGTTATGGTGACAAGTGAAGTACATGAATCTACTATGACGCGGTATTGGGGTCTAATGGAGAATCACAAATATAATAGATATAACGCCATAGATCTTGATTGAAATGCATTGAAATATCTGGCAATCTATTTGAGCTACCGGAAGGAGAATTTGCCCAGCATGGCAGGCGAAGGCCCAGGTCCATTCAAACAATCGATAATAATAATTTCGAAAATAATAAAATTTTAACGCATACTAATAAGGGTAAATTATTTGTAGTTCAGGTAGTCAATCCTCGCGTGCTTAAGTAAACGTAAGGTATCTTGGGAGGTAAAGCGTCCCCACACCGCTGTCCCGAAAATATATTTGAACACCAGCAACCTCTTAGGCTTACAGCTTTCCTTCGCCCGCCTTAAGTGTTCTGTTTTAAGCGCTCTGAGGCTAACACCCCGTCCCCGTACCCCTAAATGAAACATTGCTAATACACAGAAATGTATGATAAGGATGAACTTTGCTTTGCGTTCCGGATTACCGCGTCAGTACGGGTCCAACAATTTTAGCTCTGCATTGTTCATTTTCGTTACAGCGATGAAGGAAGATAATATATTTATTACCTCGTTTAAATTCCTTTTTTTACAAGATAAGAACAGTATGTAGGCATTTACTTTAAGTATTAAAAGACAAAGTTGTTATATTCTTCGTAATTCCCAAATTGTAATTTTATCAAGGCATCGTGTCATCGTGGCAAGGTGATCTAATTTTTTTGTCCGTAATTATTAATTTGTATCAAGGCTTTCTGCTTAATACGTGGTGCACCTTCAAAGGTAATCCATCCGCAACTACAGAAGATCAATTGTTTTACTTAAACTATTAGCAGATAAAATTTTTTCAAGAGAACTTATGTTGACAATGTAAATTAAATGAAGACTATATTCTCATCTTTACCACGCCACATTTCTTACAGATTTCTTGCAATTTAAAACTTACATAACATTTTGACCATCTCACAGTTATTTAATAACATATCTTTTGTTTAGAATAATTAAAAAGTTAATAAAACGAATTTGGGTGTAATCTGTCGGCAGTTTTTTTTCTAAAAGTTGTCTATGGTGAAGGATGTAGAGGAAGGTCAAATTTCGTCACTAAATTTTACAAAACGTTGAAGAATGTTTTGAAAATTTGCAAATCTTTTTAACTGTTTTACTACTTGAAGTTCGCTAATATATATTTTTTGCATGGTTGCCATAAAGGACATATGTCTCGTTTCATTTATGTGTCACCTATTTGAGAATTGGCAGACAATTGCAAAATTGTAGGGCCTCAAAGACGAATGAGATGTGGTTGGAAAGGTCTTGGCAAGACGAGTTCAAAGCCGGAAATGTCATCTATGTCCGCCTGTCTGTAAACACTACTCAACTGAGGATCTATGTACTTCATGAACTACTGTGGCTAAGAAAGCGGTTGAGGCGTCTTTTGAGAGATCTCAGCTAGAAAAGTTCAAAGCGCATATATCATCTATATCAGTCGATCTGTGGACAGCAGTTGTTTCATTGAGGATCTACTTAGTAAAAGAACTACTATGGCTACCAAAGTGGTTGAGGTTGAGGTCAAGGTGTCGTTTACATTCTTAGAAAACGAACTCAAACATCATAGATCATCCTGTTTGGATGATTGAGACCCGAGATATAGAGGGAGGGGATTTTATTTCCTCATAGTAACTAATTGGCACAGTCGAACATCTTCCAACTCAGAAACTTTCAAGTTCTCTATTACATACTCTTATCAATTCACTATATTACTCTTTCAGAGCTGAAATCAGACGACATGACGTATGTGATCCTATGACCCTGCCTTGATCAAACACAAGCCACACTTCCAGAACTTGGAATACACCGTTCTCCTACACACTGCTGCACAATCAAGTGCGCTATATGACTTAGCACGTGCCGTCTACTTAACTATTCGTTCGTAAGATGGCGTCATTGCAGCGGGCATTGCACATAATATGACGTTACTTATGGGATAACCCGTAGATCGTGCAGTTCGGATGAGCAGGTCCTGAGATAAAGGAGGTTCTACGTTCCCACAGCAAATAATGGATAGAGTCTTCAATTTGAAACTCAGGAATTACTTTAAATAGCTATGAAATTCATTGACGTAACGTTGCAAAGATTTCGTCAATAGATCATTCAAGCATCATGAGCTGTTCTTGACATAAAAGGTAGTTCCCACGTCCTGATATAAGCTAATAGGGACGATCAACGACATTCAACGCAAGAAATCTTAATGCTAGTAAGATCTCGGAGAAACATTTTTATCGTCACAGAGTGCATCTAAATAGGAGAATTGTAGTTTTGGCCTGACGGTAGCACAAATCCATACTTCTCTCGCTGTACTCCGCATCACTTGTTTCTTTTTGAAGCCTATTTTTGAATTATAAATAAAATAATCTAGACTGACAAAGCCTATAAACACATTTGGAACACCCTGTATATGTAAAACAAATGTTACTCGAACAAATAACAAAATTCATGAGGATCTTTGACATAAAAGTGACAATACTATACATAGGACAAACTTAGACCAGCTCCAAGAAGCTTTCCGAGAATTTTATTTTTGCTCCGAATGGTTATTGGTTACTTACCTTTTTCGTTCAAACATAAACGATGTTTCTAAATACAAGTGCTTGAAGGTTGAAAACATTCGAGCGTTAGCCTCCATGACAATGTACGAAATAGCGTACAATAAACAAAATACTGTAAAATAAGATTCAATCAGCTACTGACGCATTTATTAGAAATGAAAGTGGAAGTAAACGAAATATTAACATCCGAGTGTAATATGCTCAGCTTCAAGGTAGTGAGCATAGAATACAAACAAAGTAAAGAAATATTGAAGTGTCACCAAATTGAAAATAGCCGATAAAACACAGTCGGCAATTCCAAATATGAAGCCAGTTATTGTAAAACGTGTTTTATTTAACAAGTTCAATAGTGTCATAAAAGGACAACACAATGTGAAAAGTTTCAAAGGAAATTAGCAGAAACGGTTGTATTTAATACAATGTATAAATCTGTTAAACGATTATTAACTAAATAAACCGAACTATGAGAGACGGTACACTCTAAAACAGAAAAGCGGAAATTTTTACTCACTTTTCGATGAGAAACTCTTTTGAGCAAAAATTATTGAAATTCAATAGAAAAGTACAATTTTCAACTAAACACTCTCGCTTTGGATAGAAAATGAGATCTTTCTAGTCTTGACTTTATGCCTCTTGAGAGGAAAAAGACTTACAGTTTAGGGAATGTAAACTCATTGGAAGAAAACTCGCTGATTACAAAACGGAATATTTACTACTTTTAAAGACGGGAATGAGAAAACCTTAAACTAAGATTATGGATCATGGGTCTGAAGTATATTGACAATTTTAAGGCTACCATTCCACTTACCACCAATCAACAACAGCAGCAGCACAAGCAAGCCAACCAAGACGAAGTCGAGTCCAGGCTTGAACCAAGGTCTCTGTGACGTAGAGAGAAACTTGTATCACAAAGACATGGCCAAGTTGCAAGAGGTATGTAAGAGGTTGTAAGTTACACTTGATTACTTAAAAACTCAATATAGCGAGCAATCGATAAACGATGTTTTAGTTATCGAAGTTAAGCACTGTCTGTCTGTTATCCACCTCCCCGGCAGTTCATCAACTCCTTTACTTCTCAACACTCTCACGTCACAAAAACCTTCCTGGTGGCTCTTTCCATTCCCTAAAACCGCTGAATTGTTAGAAGTTCATTCGCACAAATGAGGAAGCTTTCGACCAAGAAGACAAGCAGTCAGCTAGGAATTACAGCAATGTAGGAACTTAAAACGTAGCACATACTTTGTTTCGAAATAATGAGGCGATGAACTAGCAAGGAACGAAGCTGAAGAGACTGGCTTGACTGGGAAATACAAAATCGAAATAAAGTACTGCACGGCTTGTAACAAACCAAATTCATATTATGAATACTAAATTCGATTACAATGCTTTGCAGATGCAATTTATTTTTCAAATTTGAAAGAGTGATTCCTCATCTTTTTCTAAGAGTCATATTATAATGCACCACGGGTACCACTCAAGTTTATTTTCTAAAATTCGTCAACGCATATATTATAGAAAGACGATGCACTAATGTGAAGTCAAATCTCCTTTAGTTAAAAATTACAACAGAAGACCTGGTAACTTTTCTCAATCAAAGAAATGTAGCTATCAGAAGACGCCAGGAGTAAGATATACAGAAGGTCGATCCGCGTACATGTGTACAATTTTGAATTGTTCCCGTCCCTGTTTTATAATGGACCAAACCGATTGGTTAGAAGCGCAGAGGAATGCCAGTAGCGCATGCAGTAGTGAGTCATTATCGTAAGTATGTGTTGTTTGTGTGTCATAGCTCCTAAGGTCAACAGGTTTTACGCAGGGCTATGTAGTTGAAATTTCACACGCCAAACAACTGGTATCTAAAATTGAAAAAAAGTGCAAAGAACATTGGGTTTGACGACTATCAGGAACATCATTAATCGGCATAAAAACCAAGAGTTACCAGTGATTCAATCACCCATGAAAGGGAATAAGCGAGAGCGAACTGCAGTGATACCGCCTGTATCTCAGGTTGTACCAAATGACCCTCCAGGAAAAAAACAGCCTCCACAATGTGTGATGGCCACACTACTCTACGTGGCACAGTCAACCGTTAACCGCAACATGCGTGAGAAGTTGAACCTACAGAAAATCTTTAAAAGTCGTGGATATTACCTAAGTGCGGCATACCGTTGCGAAAGAAAAACCAAGAGCAGGCGCCTCTAGGAACGCCATTTATCCTGGAAAAGTGGAACTATGTGGTTTCTAATATCCCACGAGCTGTTCCAACGAAATTAGCTAGACTCTCAGCAAACCATTGGCTCGCGGTCCCTGTTGCAAAACGGAGGCTTACCCAGACTCAACGTGGTCATACCTACCCTTAAGACAAGCCGACATTACACCACAGAGGAGGGTACAAAGCAAAAGAAAGAACCGCTATCGGACCTGAAG
Source organism: Lepisma saccharinum (assembly GCA_022664845.1). Lineage (NCBI taxonomy): Eukaryota > Metazoa > Arthropoda > Insecta > Zygentoma > Lepismatidae > Lepisma > Lepisma saccharinum. Next base: position 7,181 of record JAGDQP010059515.1, on the reverse strand, counting down.
ACAGGGATAGTACCTACCCATCATCACCCTGCTTCAGCCATATCGAAGACAGAACATACACTAGTCTAGTACACAAAGCATTCATGTAAGAAACCCCAAAGAAGTGCCCAAATTCAGAAAGTTGGCAAAAACCGTAATGCTAAAACACGAAGAAAAGCATCTCCAAAAAGGGGGACGCAGGCGAGAACATCCCGCAAGAAAGAAGAATACAAAAACAATTTTAGTGAGCTAACGCAGCTAGGACCCTAAACTATTACAAGGTTCAACAGTACCGGGCACTAGTTCATATAAAACACGAAAACTTTGATGCACTGAATTAATTTGTTTATCCTTTAGATTTCTGAAGCATTAGATCAAAAATCAAACTTTATCTGCAATTACTTGTTCACATATAATTAAATTAAAACTTCGCGGATTGAAAAAGCGAAAGGTTGTTAATCTTTACAGTTATACCACAATGATGGAAATGTACCTACATCATAATGAAAACCTTCACACAAGAAATATCTGGTAAACGTGTAATTTATTTTACTCAAATAGACAAACGGAAGGCAAAAGACTGATTACTGAATTTTCTTGAAAAAGGAAAAAAAGTTTCCGAAGAGAATCTCTTCAACATCAAAACGAGCATTGAAGATGCTGTCAATTTCACTTAAAAAGGTGTAATTTAATTATTTACGGAAAAGCTCTGTCCAAGTACAGAAAATATAATTTACATACTTATTTTCCAGAATAAATAAATTACTTTACTTTTCAAACGTAGTAGACATTCTAAACTTTAGCCCAGTTAAATCAACATTTCCACAATTGCTCAAGAATAACATTTCTTTCTACGAAAGATTTCTATTTTACAATATAGTTACTGGGAAGCAATTTAGTTTGGTATTCTAAAACATTGTTAAAACATTTCGTACATAATTTGTATTTTTAAACTTCATTCAACCTAACCTTCAATACTGATAATAAAAACACTGTCTACTAGGGTTGGTTTAGGTATTAATTTACAATACGAGTTTCCCTGAGCTGACTGACTTTGGGTTTGCGTAACGAACAATCTCTAAAATTTGCAAATTACCTGAATAAGATATAGTGAAAACGTTGACACTCACGGTTAACAGAAAACGGACATGTCGTAGAGATTTCATGCAATTCAAACACACCAGTACCGAGAGAGAGAAAAAAATGATGAACGGAAAAATAACGTGTATATGAAGGGTCACATAGACTATAGTGCGAGGTAAAAATATTTCAGTATACGAACCAAAATTTACAGTGTTTAAATATCGCTATCACAATGTAGGTGAAACAGACTTGAGTTTCAGGAAGAGAAAGAAGAATTTCAAGACATTAAACATACATACCGAAATTTAGATACCGGCCCCAGCGCCTATCAAATTAAGCAATCATCCTTACGGTGCACGTCATTACACTGAAAAAAATCACACCAATTTCATACTGAAGAAAGCAATGAATACCAGTTGATATGATTTACCCGTCGATGCTACTGTACATGTTATTATACTGTAATCGCTGGCTTCCCTATAATTTGCTTTTAAATATGACTTTCTTCGCAGCTTTGCCTCCTCGACGACAATGTTCTAACTACTGACTTGCCCTCAGCTAATCAGTGAAGAGAATCAAATCAGACAAACAGTAGAGGAACGGGATTTGGCTTACCACCAAAATTTCAGCCAAAATAAAATAACAATCAGATGTCTTTGGTTTCGAAGATTTTCAATGAAAGAAAAATTGCTGAAGAAATTAATTTAATGAAATATTCAGTAATAAAATGAAGAAACAATAAAGATAAAATACCGCCAAACAACAATGAAACGAATGCTCTGTATGGCTAATCTTCATTGTAATCTGGACAAATAAAACTCATGTAAGAAAACCGAAAACGTAAAAAAATATCGCTGACAATGCACAAAAAAAAGAAGATGATCACACAAAAGAAAGGGAGAGGGTAAGATATGTTGCGACGAAGCGAAAATGGGTCGTTACAGGCTAAATTAGATGAGGCATGAGTGTATTTATCAGACTGTAGCAAAATGCGAGATATTGCTTACACTTCACACGATGCATAATCCCGTCACGAGTTCATCAGCCGTTGCCAAGCAATTTTCTCGAAGAGATTCGTAGTTGTTGCGGGATACTGCTATCAAGGCAAGTTAACTATTCGTCAGGTCCTTAAAACCTGTAAAATCAACTGCCGTTTTCAGAAACATACAATGACCCCAATTCATACAGACGACCTGCCTCATTTGTATGGAAATGCCATCAATCAAGTCTCTGTGCATATAAGGCTTGATCCATACGTCTCATTCGACCTGTAAAGTTTTGCACCAGATGGCGCAAGCTACTGGCATTCAGGCTATTACATTTCAGGATATACCGGTGAAATCCCCAGCTGCCAGTCGGATGGATTTATGCGGATTTGGACTAGTGAAAAGGACATTTTTATCTCATAATGTCACCAATCTCTGGGGCCTTAGAAAGTCTGTAAGGAAGAGTGGCAGAGGATTCCACTTCCTGTACTTGGTCGTAGCCTTCTACAATGAACGTTACCATGCAGAGCTATTGCCAAGACACATGGTAATCCAATTTATGCCAACCGATGGTGGTCCCGTAGATTTTCGGAAGATAGGTCGTATTTCAAAATTGGACAAAAGTACGCGGATCGACCTTCTGTGCAGAAGAAATTTTTAAAAGTTTTTATCCAGGTTCTGTCGGGACGGAAGAGAAGCTTTCAAAGACGCTCTCTTACAATTGCCCTGTTAATCACGAGAATAAAGCGTTGGATTGCTGGTCGGAAGGTTGAATTCCCGACTAGACCAAGAAACTCTTCTCTCTTTATTATTCAGTGAAACAGTACTTTTTTCTTTCTTACTACGCATGATTTAATGCTGCCTTTCTTTTCCTGTTTATACTTTCAGTTTTAATGGCGTCACTTTTATGTTAAAAATAAAAATGTCATCTTAATAGATGGAGATACGTTCAGAAAAGCTTACATTCGCATCGAGAATGGCTACTATATATACAGTCTTTCTTCAAGTGGAAATTTCTCAACTTTTTTTCCATAAAAATCAGGTATAGAAAAATGGTGGCCCTTGTTTCCGCACCCGCAAAATAAAACATTCCATTCAATTAGAGCGGAATTCCTTTCTTCCGAATTTAGTGTTTATACTATGTGACGGTATCAACTTCTGTATATTGTCAGTGTCAGAAACCATGCAGATAAAACTAAAATTTTGATCTTTAATAAGTCAGTTCCATCCGATTAAAGACAATGCCAATATCTATCTGTTCATCTTGGCCATGATGCTTCAAGTATAAATCTGCCGCTAGAAAGAAAACTAATTTTCAATTCCTCTTTTATGACATATTACAACGAATCTAGATACTGAGCGTGATTTGCATCACTTTCCTCTAAGATTTAGAAGTATGTAGTGTAAAATCATTTATATGCTGAGTTATATGCTAAATAATACTACACAATCTGATTAAAAAAAGCTTGGTTCTTTGATAACTACTAACAGATAAGAAGGTTGAAGGAGAACTGAAATTTACTGTACAATATTAAAGCCCTCTGTGCATATACTCGGTATTATAACAAAAATCTGCAACACAATAGTATACTCCATTTTGTTGTTACAGTGACTTAGTTAATCTTATGGACAGACAAGTTAAAGAATGACAAAAACGAACCCTTCTGTCATCTATTGGAACTTGTTCTAAACTTTCTCAAGGAAAAGATTTTAAGGAAATGTAATTTTATGGAAAATAGTAGAAAGTGGGCAGAGATATATTTACGTCATTCTAGCGCTTAAGTTTGAGAGAGTATTTGAAACTCTAAAGCAGTTATCTACAATAATTTTACTCTGTGGCGTCATTTTTATACACAGTAAGCAAGCGCGCCGATTTCTGTATAACTTTGAGGGGGCCAATTCAGATATTTTTTGTTGCAAGATAAGGGTCTAAGAAGAAACATATGATACAAACCCAATTCAGATTTTGCCAAATATTATATGTTCATAAAAACACATAAAATATTATACATATAATCATTATGAACGCTTCCCCAGGCCCAGTTATTATATAACAGTTACTATATAATTTAACTATGTGTGTATAACGTTAAAACAATTAACTAAAACATATTATGTTCTAACTATAAGAACAAAGTTTCTGCTGTTACTAGAAAATAAACTTAGGAAATAACAGAAACTAATGTTAGTCTATGCAGTGGAGTTATTCAGCTTTTCCAAATGTGGTTCTCTTTTTGTCCGGCTCACCCTTCTGCCGCGCTACTGCTTTATTGGACACATATTGTTTCTCTTCTTTTAATTCTCGGTTCTCTGTCTCGACAGGCATGGTTCAAGAAACTTCTCTCTCACCCACAGTGAGAAAAAAAATATCTGGACAAGTTGAACAAAGAGGAAAACAGACTTATCACAGGCAAAACGTGGCCCATTTTGAAATCTCTTGCCCTTTTATAATAATTTGGATACGTTAGATAGAATGGTATAGAAATAACTACTACTCGATACACCTGTAAGGTAACAGGCAACGAAAGAGTGACAACTACGTAAATCCATTGCAAAAATGTATTTGGACAATCCCATACTACTCTCGAAAGAAATGTTTTAGGTATCCTTTTGTGTACAAAAGCACTCTGCGTGGTGTATTGAAGCAATCCAAACCGTGTCAGGCGTAAAGAAGCATCATGGGAACAAAGTGGTTTGAACAATATTGGAACTGTTCACTTTAATTTCAAATTACGTGCGGAAGGTAAAAGGAACTGAGACATAGCCATGCTTGTTGGAAAGCCATGCTCTAGCGTTGGATACATCATAAAGAAACATAAAACAGAATAATTATTGGGGATTCGTTCTGGTCAACTAAGGAAACTAACTGCCCGGAATGAAACCTACATTCCTCATTCTGTGAACAAAACTCAAAGGATTAGTGATAAAGATTTTGCTACTTCACTCGCCTAGGATATGCAAGTTAATGTTACAGATGTGTAGATATGAACAAATAAAATTGGATTCAGAAGATGTGTAGCCAGAAACTAAACACACCTATCAGAAGAACGCAGAAAGAAGTTCTAATTTCTTCCAAAATATAAATATGAGTGCTTAGAATTTTCGAAAAAAGATTTTTTTCCTAGGATGAAACGAAGATAAACTTGTATTGTAGTGATGCATATCAGGACGTGTGGCAAAAGAAGAATGAAGCTTTCAGAAAGCAGAACATTGCTTCAATTGTTAAAAATGTTGGAGGGTGTGTAATGATTTGGGGTTGTTTAACTACTAATGGAGTGGCCTGTATTCATACCCTGGATAAACATTTTCTAAATCCTAGTTTTTTTAAATGAATTTTGGATTGTCTGTGGTGTAACATTAACTTGCATATCCTAGGCGAGTGAAGTAGCCAAATCTTTAGCACTAATTCTTTGAGTTCTATTCACAGAATGAAGAATGTAGGTTTCATTCCGCGCAGTTAGTTTTCTTGGTTAGCCAGAATGGATTCTATTCCGCAATAATTGCTCTGTTTTAGGTTTCTTTATGACGTATCCAATGGTAAAGCATGGCTTGCAAACAAGCTTGTCTTTCCTGACGCAGTGTAGATTGCTTCAATACACTACGTAGACTGCTCTTGTACACAAAAGGATACCTAGAACATTTATTTCGAGAGTAGTATTGGGTTGTACAAATACTTTTTTTTGCGATTAATTTACGTAGTCCTCACTTTCTCGTTACCTGTTACATTACAGGTGTATCGAGTGGTAGTTAGTTCTATAGTATTTTATCTAAGGCATCCATATTATCATAAAAGTGCAAGAGATTTCGAAATGTTTCGTGTTTTACGTGTGATACAGTCTGTTTTTTCTCTTTGTTGAACTTGTGCGAATACTTTTCTTACCCGCTGTATATAGTTTCACTATTTATATGTTGTATTAGAAACTCGAAATTACACTGTAAACGGTAAACAATAATTGCATTCAGACAGCAGTTTGACGAATATATTTCCTAGTGCAATTCTACTCCTACTTTTGTGTAAGTTCTTCTTGTCGCTTACTTTTCTTGTATATATTTTTCTATTTCCTAAATTATGTTTGTATATGACAAAATGACGATGAATAATCCTTAACCTTCGAAACGTCAAGATAATTTCATCTCACGGAACGCCAAGATGAGTCATTTTCGACCCATGTATATTTCTCGTATCAAATAAAGTACGTGTTCAAAATCAAGGTAATTTAGAGTATGGGTGTATTCATTATATTGTATTTATTGCATTGCATTGTATTTTATTTTTTCAAGTAGATACTACAGAATAATGAAAAATGCAAAAAAAAATAATACATCATATTAACCTTGTAACCATTTTCATGGCTGCACAAAAATGAAGGTACTATGAGTCTCTTACATATTAACACATAAAAAGTACTACATATAAAACTACTAGAATCAAACTACCTTACTTTCTAACTCTCACATGTAAAGCACACAATATCTGTTGTATTCTGATTCTTGCAAATGAAGCGATTACATTGCTGACAGTATGCGGAGTACTTGTTTTACCACTACACAAGCAGCATCGTCAACGTTTCTTCGCTCCTTGATTGAGAAATTATAAAGTGTAGGTCTTTTGGAAAGAGACGTGTGATCATTAGAACCGACAACAACTTGTTATTTTATTATAAAATTACATTTAAAAATAGTTACACAAAATGCCAAGATTGGGTAAAATTGACTCATGCTTGATTTTCTTAAATTATTACACAATAAATTCATGGGTTTAACGTCATTTTCTACCATAAGATTTTTGGACACGTGCGTGAAGAATACACAGAATTTCACTCTTCCATTTAATGACTAATGCGCAAAAATAATATTTTGCCTGTATGGGTCATTTATGACCAGATCTTTGCGTTCCGAGCGTTAAACGACAGAAAATACGTTTTCATTTTTTTCTTTCATTATTTTCTTTTTCTTTTGTTGTTAAAGTCTTTATCGATGTTATGCACGAAACTCCACAAACAACACAAACAATGCACAAATTAACTCATTTAGCCAGGGAAGAGGTATTACACTTGATGTAATTTATACAGGGTGGTAATGTTACTACGGACCGACAAACTTCGGGAGGTGATAGTACAGTGAAAAATAAAG
>JAGDQP010059514.1:0-12362 GCA_022664845.1 Lepisma saccharinum | reverse complement strand
AAAAAAATGGTACTCGATATAATATTTCAATTTGACAAGGAAACTTCTCCCTAACAAACCGACGGACCTTCCAGCTCTTCTATCACAAATATAACATTATGGAGGATGAACGGCTTATGCGAGGGATGGTTTGTGTTACTTTCGTAAACACCATCAGAAAGCAACGAAAAGATAGAAGACGAAGGAAAGCTAAAAAAGAAGGAGCGAGAAAGCAGAGAAGAGAAAGGATGGTCCTGGAGGCTCCAGAGCTCTTCCAGAACGCGGAGTAGTTCTACAAAAGAATACAAAAGTAATAATGTTTGATGATTTATCACCTTCTGTCTGACTCCATTACGACAACCGCAAGAAAACATCACAAAATTCTTCATCGTTTGTGTGCTTCATGTGTCTGTCTACTGTAATTTCGCCGTAGGCATCTATCCCCTTTCTCCAGCCACCAGAATATTCTTTTAGCACAGTTTTTGAAGCCTTCGCGAAGAAAAAATATACTCTATGTCTGTTTTTCTAGTGGATGGTATGCGGTCTTTACTGCAGCATTTTAACAGTATCCAGAAAACAAGCCAAATCTTATGCCACTTGCCTCTCACACTTTACAAGGAACAACAGCTATAAAGGAAGTGACTGCAATTGACGATTGTTTACTGCACTAATTTTGTTAAGTGTTTAGCTCCTAACTTTACTGGTTTCTCTACTTTTCATGAACGTTCAGTGGTAAAAATTCTTAGGGTCAGTTGTAAAATCGACCGCTAAACTTCTACTCAGCGCTAAGCTCAATCCAAGTCTGATTTTGGCCAATGAGAGTACGCAAAATGCGAGTTGGCCTCAACTTAGCACTTACTAGAAGTTTAGCGGTCGATTGTAGAACAGACCCTTATTACTCACTTTAGTGGATTTTTGTATATTAGGAGTGTCAACGGCTCGAGTCGAGTCACGGAACTACGATTGCATAGTGTGTCAACAAAGAATCATGAATCTAGAAGAGAGAGAAGAAAAAAACTAGCCTACTCAGAACATGCGTCTACTCTATGTAATAGGTACGCGAGTCTTACGAGAATTCTAGTACGGCTGCACTTGTTACCAAACGCGCATCTCTATGCGCATACTCATAGGATGAGCAGGATCTTTTCACCAATTAGTTTCTAACGTTACTGGCTTCTTCTAACACACCTTTTCAGGCGGATGGGTCAATCCTGTTAATTGTGTGTTACCTTAGCTGACATCTCTAGCCAATGAAGGGTGAATTTCTTCCACCAGCTACCCCATGTAGTTTCTCTTTCGTCGAAACAAAATGGCTCCCATTGACTTGTTGTTTTTAGCATGTTAGCTTCTCTGTGCATCTGGTTTCGGATCCAGTGAAAGCAGACCTTCGAACCCTACTTCAGTAGTAACTGTAGGTGCCGTTATAAAAGTTAACAAGCTTGTTTAAAACATTAATAATGATTAAAACGAACAAACAAAACACATGAAAAAAAAATGAAACAAGTAAGAGATATTCTTTTAAAAAAACTGACAAAAGCAATCAACTCATTTTATTGCTGAAAAATCATATACATTTACCTTAAATATACTTCAAGAGGTTTTGTTATATACATATTTTTTTTTTAATTTATGAGTTTGCAACACTTCAACTCCCCGCAAAAGAATAAAGTTATACTCCAACAGAGGGATGGATCATGGTTGGAAGGGATGGATGATACCCTCTCTGTCTTTTCTTTGTTCTTTTGCCGATACAGTCAGCTGGTGAGACAAGAACTGGGATACGATTTCCATATGAAATTAAACTAGAGAGCGACCAAGCGCGCGCCTGTCGTCCGACCTTCGGGCGAGAAATTCTCGTCGTTTTTGAAAGAAAAAGAAATGGTTTCGACGCGTACATTTTAACGTGTATAATGGTCCTGTGTTATTATACTATAGCTGAACACAGCACCGAAAGACATATTAAAGTCATTTTATATGTATTTGGAAGATCCGTTTCTTTGGTCTGAATCAGTATCTACGAGCAGAGTTCGCTTTTATTTCCCCTGAGGGATGATCTCTCTCGGTGAACACAAGTTTATTATAAATACAAGGCGTTTGAAAATTGAAGGGTGAATTTTTCACACGAAAGGAGAAAATTTAATTAAGAAAAAAAATCGAATCATGTGTATTTTCAGAGCAAAAGGCACACAGTTTTGTACTGCATCGTCACAAATGACGTAATATATCGACAATCGGAAGACCTATAAACTTAGTAAATAAAATATCAGCCAGAACCTCTTTGATATAAGTACTGTCACGATACCCAGGGTTAGGAAGTTTTGAACCTGCCCCAGAGGCGTATCCAGGATTTTCGTGATGAGGGAGCGCAGATCTAAGGAAAAGACAACGGATCTATTCTATATTTCTGTATTAAATTCATCTTTGAAGTATATATGCAACATATTTTCCCCTCGTATTGCTGCATTTTATCATGGACTATGAATCTGAATTTGAATTTTATTTATGGCCTTTAGGCATCTAAGGCTCAGACCGGAATAGGGGAGAGGAAAAGATTCGGAAAGGTGTCGGCCAGGGTCTATATTGAAGGTGCCATCCCGGCATTTGCCTGGTATGACTCAGGAAAACGAAGTCAGGATGGTCGGTCGGTTGGATCGAACCCACGACCTCTACCACTGAGCTACGGCGGCTCGCTATCAGGAAATATGCAACCGACATCTCAAAAATGTAATATTTGTAGATACATTATATTTGTCTGGAAGCAAAGAGAAGCCTCCTCCGAGGTAAATTGTTGAAATACTGTTACAAAAATAAAATATCTGGTGTAGTAAAAAGTAATCCATTATTTTGCCAATAGATGGCTTCAGTGATCTGTATCTCGCGTTGTATAAGTCCGATCGGGTTCAACGAGATGGCGTTCAAACGATGAGATTGCGTACTACAAACACTGTTCAGATAGTTGTGATGAGTTGACTCAGTGTTGTGTGAGCGCGCGTCAAAATGGACACTAGCAAAGAGAAAATACGCTATATTTTACAGTTTTTCTTCGATAAAGGCGAAAACGCAAGCCAGGCGGCTGCAAATGTGAATAGTGTTTATGGTCCTGATACTGTAACAGCCAATCACGCGCAATTTTGGTTTCGTCGATTCCGTGCCGGTAATTTTGACGTCAAAGATGTACCACGCACTGGAAGGCCACGTGTCGAACATGTCGATAAAATCATGGACATTGTCGCGTCCGACCGTCATGTAAGCACTGTTTCGATTGCCCAAGAGCTAAACATTGCACAAAAAACCGTGTGGAACCATTTGCATAAGGCTGGATACAAAAAGAAGCTTGATGTATGGGTGCCACACGAGTTAACGCAAAAAAACCTCATGGACCGAATTTCCATCTGCGAATCGCTGCTGAATCGCAACAAAAGCGACCCATTTCTGAAGCGGTTGGTGACTGGTGATGAAAAGTGGATCACTTACGACAACGTCACGCGAAAACGGTCGTGGTCGAAGCGCGGTGCGCCGGCGCAAACGGTGCCCAAGCCAGGATTGACGGCCAGGAAGGTTTTGCTGTGTGTTTGGTAGGATTGGCAGGGAATTATCTACTATGAGCTGCTTCCCTACGGCCAAACCCTTAACTCGGAACTATACTGTCAACAACTGGACCGTCTGAAGGCAGCAATCGCCCAGAAGCGGCCAGCTTTGGCCAATAGGAGAGGCATTGTGTTCCACCAGGACAACGCCAGGCCACACACATCGATAGTGACTCGCCAGAAGCTCCGGGAGCTTGGTTGGGAGGTTCTAATGCATCCACCTTATAGTCCGGACCTGGCACCGAGTGATTACCATCTGTTCCTGTTTATGACGAACACGTTTGCTGGTGAAAAATTCGCGTCAAGAGAGGCTTGTGAACATCGACTGTCTCAATTTTTTGCCAATAGGGACAAGGGCTTCTATGAGAGAGGCATCATGATATTACCTTCCAAATGGCAACACGTTATCGAACAAAACGGCACATATGTGACCTAAATCGGATCATTCTAACTATGGTAAGTCAAGCCTTCAATGTCATGCAAAAATAATGGATTACTTTTTACTACACCAGATATTTTCCCTTAAGGAGGAGGTGCGCCCTCCGCCCCCCTCTGGATCCGCCACTGCCTCCCCGTGTTGATCCTTTGATTAAATTTACTCTAAACGTAGATACTACACAGGGACTTTTTTTTAATCTAATCAACGACCTTGCATTAATTTACAATCATAAACCTTTATCTTTCAAAAAATAAAACATTACAAGCAATCAATTCACTCAAAAAACTGAAACAATCTGACTCCCATTACACGTATTAGATTCGCTAAACAGTTCTATCATTAATATAAGGGAAATAAAAGCACCAAAAATTTACGTATCATCTTACTCTTGTCAAGACCTGGCAATCTTGACAAAGAACTCTGTGATTAATTCCCCTCTTTGCTTACTTCCTATTACATCGGTGTCTGGCAACAGCGCGATATTAAAAATGGAGAGAAAAAAAATAAAAGAGAAAAGATTGAGGGGATCCTTTATCAATACTGTCGGTTTATTTCCGGTGTATGCGACAGATGGCAGAACGATCGCTCGCTTTTATTTCCCGTTTTTCTTCTTTCCCGATCTTTCTCCGCCCCGTCATTGCTTGTCATTCTCTTCGCGTCCTTTTTCATTAACTTTTGAGCCAAGATTCTCCGACTTTTCTTTTTATTTTTGTTTCAGTTCTTCGTTCTGAATGCGGTTCTTCCTTTCAAACTGTCCTGTCTGTATCTTTAAGTACGATGAAACCCCTGTCACCTTAAAGTCTATGCATCAACGTCAAGGGAACGGAAAAGATGCCTTGTAAAACGTTAATTTTTGTCTACTTTTAACAGCGCCCCTTGTGCTTTCCACCAACGTTCAACCTTCAGACAGTTGAACAAAGATAAATTTGCATAACAATCACAGAGCGAAGTAGGTTCGTCACGAAGAAGAGAGTTTTTTGTTTCTTTTAATTTTTCAATCTCGTTTTGTTATAATAAGCTTGTATAAGTTTAACAAAAACACTTGAAACGATGAGATTGTTTGCAGAATTAATAGCATCAAAGGAAGAACTCGCTATCTTATTGCAAAACAAGAACAGATACTTACAAAACTAATTTTCGCGAATTTCCACACTAGAAATAGAATTCCAAAGTGGGAGGGTTTAAATTACGTCATATTATATTTTTCCTCAAAAGTTTGATGCCACCTTTGGAACATTTTAAAATTCAAAAATATTACATACTCTGACAAAATTAATAAATATTGCATTATTATACCCACGAAAACAGCAAATTTATCTATGTGATTCCTTCAAACCTTTGTCAGATTACGAGAAGTTTATTAGTCCAGGCTCAAGTATAGTCCACAGACTTAATCACTATACTTTTACCACTTCCGTCGAATATAAAAGCAACAAACAAAGCTACGGGAAATTTCATAGACCAAGTCTGACAGTAAAGTAATGAGACTAATTTCTCTTTTGCGTTGGCAACCCTGAATCTTACTAGGATGTCATGTTCGACCTTGAACCTTTCCTAATTCCCTTTGCAACATGGTCCTGTAATCTGTTTATATAGTACCGTTACGTTTTTTTTTACCCTCGTCATAAAAATGGTCGGTGATTCTTTTTAACAATGTTGACACAAAGTTTACTTATTACCAAATCTTCAGTTAGTACAAGACGAACACTTTCTTGATTCACCTTGAACTACTCTGCAATCATTTTCACAGTTAATCTTCCATAGTTCGAAACCACCGCCTGCTCAATCTTAGCTGCCTGTCCAATCAGCGAAAAATCGTGTGTAGCCTGTCGCCACGAATTGGCCGGTAGATGGCAGGCGTATTCAAGGGCTGTTCGGCTACTCAAAAGCATTAAGTGATGCCGTTGCAATATGGAATTTTGATTTCTGTAAGGACACAGAATGATTGTTCTAAAGTAAAAGACAAATATAGTGGCTTTTATACAAAAATTAAGTGTGAGCAGAAGTCATTCTTCGTTATTTTCATATTTTTCAGTTATGCGAGCGATGAGAAATGCTGATAAATAAAATTTGCTGTAGTGTATCTTAGTCAATAAAGCTTTAATAATAACTTCAAGTCCATGACAAAAAGAAGATGGATAAATCTGACCTCGAAATATTTTCAAAGTGTAATAAGAGGAGTCTTACCCCAAGAACATGAAAATTACTCCCCTTCCGTGAACCCCTACCCGTCCGCGAAAGATTTCTCTAGAAGAAACTATAGTTCTAGCGTTGCTTTCACTATTAGATAGTACCTGACAACGATACTCATTAATGTGCCGTAGTATGGGAGACTACAATATATAACCATAACAAATAACGCCATAGAGACAGAATTAAATAACAATGTACGACTAGTACTGCACAGTACTACAAAAATAATTTTAAAAACATACGTTTCTTAAACAATTGGTACTAAAAAGTAAATATATATATGCATGATTAAAAAAAAGAAAAGCATGAGGGAGCTCACTCATATACAGTCACTTTATAAATTCTTCAATTGGCGAACCCTATGCTTTTCTTTTTAGCCATGCATAAACAAAAATAGTTTTAACTTTTAGTACGAATTGTTTCAGAAAAGTATATTTCTCTAGTCTTTTATTATTTTTTCGAATTGTTTCGGTGTCCGGATACTTTTAATCAAACTGATGATGTCACCCAAATCGTAAAGTGTTCTGCAACCAGTTAAACGGAACATCGTTGCGGGCTTGTATTTATTTTAGGATAAGGAAGTTCCTTACTAAAAAAAAATATTATTAGTCAGAATCATCGCCTTTCCACAAACCGAAACTATTACTGAGGCTTTCCATTCCTTTAGACGTTCCTCCTGTCTTATTACTTCGTTGACCTCGTTTCTGATTGTTACATAATTTATGCTTCTAAGTATTTAAATTTGTTTACTTTGTCTATGATCTCATTTTTAATCGTAATGTTTCTATAGGCACTGTGCAGGAGAAAACAATCCACGGCATGTACAACTGCCTACCTCCAAATAAAACAAATGAATATTATGTTTACAATGCAATTGTTGGTTTAAACGGAGGATGCAATGGAATAAAATAATTATCCTGACAGTAATCACAATAACACGCTATATGCAATAAATTCTAAAAACGTGTAGTATTATTCTCGCAATTGCCTATTGCGAACGTGTAGGTTTATTATTTCCTATATACATGAAATAACCATGACCTGTGCTTGATGTACTACTACTACTGCTTCTACTACTACTACTACTAATACTAATTTAGTACATGTCAAGGATCTCTTTAAACTGTGTTCATGTTTCTAGAATATCAAGGAGGCAATGGAAACCCATTGTCGGTCCATCTTGCCGAGAGACCTTCGAGTTAAGGACCTGCCTCTGAACCGTACACCTTCTAACATGTAGTTTTAGGGGTCTAATATAGTTCTTCACTAAATAACGTTAGATTTGAATCATTCGAACATCTTAGAGAGGATTATTTTTGTTTACGCAGAATCGTTTCCATTGTAACCCATTCTTTTATTAAATTATTTATGTAATTCAATCTGCCTTTTTTTCAAGATATGGAAAGTGTGAGTAAAATAGTAAAAAAAAATCAAGAACAGGAATAAGAAGCAAGGATTATTTTTAGTTTTTCCTGTATTAAATGATGTTTTAATCTCTCAGAGATTATCAATTTAAGAGCCTCGCGGTTCACGGTTGAATATCCTAAATACATATCAAATGTTTATCACGAAGTAAAAGGCTGCTATCTAAATCAGCGTTTCTCAACCTTTTTCACCCTGTGACCCACAATTAATTTATTTTGTCTAATATGTGTTTTTCGTTTCAAAACATGACAGTTGATTTTCTGTATTTGATGATAAATATCATACTTATATTATCCAAAAACTGCTCAACGAATTACATTGCTCTTATCTTTAGCAATTATGAAAATAGCAAGCAAAATTAAATTTAAAAAAAACTATCTTAATTAAAAAAAACTATCTTCGAAACTTATTAGATTAAACCTGCAAAATCATATTTAAACTTATTTTTTACCTCCCTTGCGACCCCCTTCAACACAGTCCATGACCCACCTGGGTCGCGACCCCCACGTCGACAAACCCTGTTCTAAATAGAGGCCAGGACTCGAAATAGAATTTTTCACGAAACGGAACGCTTTAACTTCGTCAATAATGCATCCAGAGTGCAGTGACCTGCGCCCTCTTCAAGGGATTTTTTTTATAACATTATTTCAACAATTTACCTCAGAGGAAGTCCTCCATCACGAAAACATATATCTGCTCCTGTTAACATGAAGTCTTTTTTTTTACATATGATCACCATACTAAGACAAAACAGGAAAGTTTCAAATATTGATGAACAGGAACGTCGTTCCGCCCCGCTCAGGTCAATTTCGAGCCCTGGTACTGGTATATATTGAAGTACTAACTGGTGTTCTTTCCGTTATCATAAAAACTTGAGGTAGCAGTGTTGACGACTGATGAACTTAAATCTCTCCTTTTTCTCTTTGCGAGTTGCTTGTAGCTTGGATATTCAGGAAACACGCTTGGTACAGAATCCGTCTTCAGTCTCTTGGTTTTGCAGCTTTCTTTAAAATCTTCACTGAGAAAGTGAAGACTGCAAACAACAGAAAGATCGGACGGAATCCACTGGCTTCCTTTCTTCTCGCCTTCTCTGGATATAACCCGTAACCACTTTTTACGTCGTTCATTGTCTGCCGGAATTTCATGAAATGATACTCCACTGTATTCCGACTTGCTTTTTATTGCCTTACAGAATGGTACGCAACAATTGTGCACCATTCTTTTCTTAAAACTCTTCGAAATATTCAGTTTTCCCTATACCAATACTCAAGAGTTACTGACTAAAATAGATGTATCGTGCTGCCTCTAGCGTCGGAATAAGAAACAGATGTTCACGCGAGGAACAATGCTTTTTGAAGCGAATGGGCAGGCAGCTATAGATCGAGCGGGCGGTGATCGAAACACATCTTACAATACAAACAGCTACTCGAGATTAAGTGACTGTAGCGCCAAGGCAGTTGCAGTGGGAATGAGGAAAGGTTCAAGGTAGAACATGCAGGGCTGCCGACACAAGGAATAAAATCAGTCTCATTACTCTATTGTCAGACCTTGCACGGTACTAAGTATCTCATTCCTATAACATAATGAGTTAATGACCTTCTATGAAGAGCCTTAATTTTCTTTTTCCCGAAAAGCAAAACATGGTAATTTCATTCTAAAGAGAAACGATTTTCTACTGTTTGTTTGATTTAACGGATTGCTAACGAGACGAAGTTATTGCAAATGATTTTACTATTTGTTTCGGAAAATGAAAACAAAAGACATGCAGAAAGAAGCAGAAGCTTCAACCACGTAAACAATCGCAGACTTCGCAAAGTCAACAGACAAGAAACCAAATTTATTTGTTGTACACCCACTGGTAAAAGTTAGGGAACAACTGTAAAGCGTGGTGATATACTATACAGGGGAGGAAAAAGTTCTGACCAATTCCTTGTAGAAGGAAGTCAAGCCTGAAACAAGAGGGCTGATAAGGTTGAAACAGTTTCTCGGCATTTTGGAGGATACAAAACTAATGACTTGTCGACAAGCTCTAGTGAACTGTTCTCTCTCTTCCTGTGCGTGTGTGAGTGTGTTAAATGCCACGACGTGAGGCTAAAAGAGGGGGGAAAGAGAATGAACTGACCTTTTCCAGACGAAAAAAAGAAGTCCTTGGAGGCTCATTCCCATGCTCGCCTTCCACTAATGGGATTCCGATTTTCAATTTTTGGTCGCTTCTTGCTCTTTTCCTTTCAACCCTGGCTGTTTCAAGTCTTGTTACATGTAACGTATGTGTATGTTTTAATCACTAATTTCCCTTTTTCTATGACGTTCTAGAAAAGAGGCCAATTTTTGCTGTTTTTTTATCCTTATTTACTAAGAATCTAATGGTTTCATAGAAAAAAAAAGTGAAAACCAAAATAATCCTTTTACCGCTTCTTGATTTAGAGTGAAACAACAATTAGTTTTCACAATTTAGTGAAGAATAATAAGCCTAATTCCATTCTCGTTTTCACTCTTGTCTATTTGGAGTAAATAAAGGGAAAACAGAAAATGGGCCTCAAAGGTGCTGAATCCTGACTTGTAGTCAACTTATCATTTGATAAATTCTCCAACATACATACAAATTTCTTTTCTGTGAAGCAATTAAGAAAAAGTTTAATGCAATGATTAATTAAATGTTTTATATGGAGTTACACACGTAGCTTCTACGAAGCAGCATAAAAAAACTTTCGTTTATTTTGTATGGGCCTGTCTCGGTTATAAATTATGAGTTCAATGTCTATTTAATCCACAAACATCCATCAGGATTCGAACCTGCAACCTCGCGGATTCCAGTCCACACGACCATTAAAGAGATGAAAATTAATTGTATGGGCGGTAACAGCATTATGGCCTACAACCGTCCCGAACACGACCATCCGGGTAAACTAAAATTTGAAACTGGAGGTAAACAACATCTGGATACAAAAATTAGCTAATGAGGAAGTAATGGATCTATTTACGTATTTACATTTCATTTTATGGGTTAAACAGGTCTGAGAGATTACGTCCCTCGGTAAGCACTTTCCCAGAGAAAGAAATAAGGAAGGTGTGACAGACAAGGTACAACCCCAACATTCACCTGATGAAACAGGAAAATCCTGTAAATCCTCAGTGAGCATGGTCGACACAGTAGGTTTCGAATCTTCTCCAGTACAGCACCGATCCCAATCTAGCGACCACTACCACAAGACCACAGTGACTAGGTAGAATACTGGAACAGGTGACAGAACAACAATACTGGAAATTAAAGGAACGAAACTGATTAGGACATAGCGCAGCAATTATCTACTGGTGGGATAAATCGAAGAGGGAAACAACGAGCTAAAACGGCGTGAAACAGCGACAATATTTAAGAAAAAATATAAACACGTACGCTAAGACAAAAGAACAGCGTAAAACTGGAACGAATAAATAGGTTAAGATTGCTCCAAAGGAACTGTCACTAACGAGAGTACTAATAATGCAACTGAACACATACTAAATTACAGTTTTCAAACGCGTAGCTTCAGAACCAATTTTGGCTATCTATTATCCAAGAAAATTATACTTATTTTCTTGTGTTGATCATAAAAAATGTCGATAAAGTTGTAAAGAATCTTGTATAACTGATAATTCTTCGTCATGAAGATCGTTGAAAAAAAATTGTGAAGGAACTTGCATAGTAGATAATCTTGTTCACGTAGAATGTTAAAGTTGTGAAAGACCTTGAGTGACAGATAAAGTTTGGCCATGAAGATTGTTGAAGAAGTTATAAAAGATGAATAACAGATAAACCTTGTAGTGAAGAATGTTGAAGAAGTTGTAAAGAATCTTGTATAACTGATAAATCTTGGTCATGTACTGATAAATCTTAGTCATGAAGATTGTTGAAAAAACTGTGAAGGAACTTGCATAGTAGATAAGGTTGCTCATGAAGAATGTTGAAGATGTGAAGAATCTTCTGTAAATAAAAAAAAAGCTTGGTCGTGAAGAATGTGAAGGATCTTGCAGAAAGGCATATCTTGGCTATGAACTATACTGAAGAAGTTATGAAGGATCTCGAATAACAGATAAATCTTTGTCATGAAAAATATTGAAGTTATTGCGTAACAAATCAACCTTGATCATGAACAACATTGAAAAACTTGTGAAGGATCTTATACAACAGACAAATCTTGTGTTACCTTTAACTAACTAAATAAATAAACTTGCGGTAATGTAAGTAATAAGTAAAGGAATGTGGCAATACGTATACACCAACTAAAGTTCCTTTTGGTAAACTTGCAGGACGCAGTTCTGGATGAAAACGTAGAAATGCTTATGTAGAGAGGAGGGTTCATTATCATAATTGAGTTTCCGCTGTTACCCAAATTTGGTTAGTGCAAACATACGTATGTAACTATATGCGCCTGTGCATACGTTGTGTGTGTGTCCGTATTTCAGAGAGAGAAGAGATTCTAGGTTTGTGTGTATGTGGAGGCATAATACACACAAACACACACACAATACCGCAAGCAAATATCGAGAGAAAGAGCTTACCCGATAAAAAACAAACTAAGAAAGAAAGAACAAAGAAAAAAAGTACCGGAAGAGAAGAGGAAACAGCAGGAACGAAAACCTCAAATAAGAAAAGCAAAGTGAACCATGCACACAACCAAAACGAGGAAGAAAGAAGCTAGTGTCGTTTTTATATATCTTTCTTTTTCCTCTTTGCCACGCTAATACAGGCAAAAAAAAAA
>JAGDQP010059513.1:0-12362 GCA_022664845.1 Lepisma saccharinum | reverse complement strand
TACTGACGCCCATTTGTGATTTCCCACTTTTTCTGGCTGCATTTTCTATACTATATCCCACTTTCTCCGACTGCTCTTTGTTTCTATACTGAATTCCACTTTCCTGACTGCGTTTCCTTTACTGAGTCACAGTTATTATTATTATTATTATTACACTCTGTTCAATTTTCAACACAAAACACCATTTCCAAAACCCGTTTCCCCTCAATATTTGCGCACGCGCAGAACGTCGTCAGTTGTTTTTGATGTGGACGTCCGCCATCTTGTTTTTTTATCCCTTTAAATTGTGCACGTGTGTTCAGTGAACTTCTTTCTTGTCTGCAACTGAAGACGGCTGAAGCCGAAAGTTTTAAGTAACTGTGTTTTCACCAATTAAAATTTCATATATTATGTTGCCTATCCGGCATTCTATATTTTAGATATAATTTGATAGTGTACCCACATTTATACATAACAAAATGTACTAAATAGGTAGGTGTTTTTTAATGAAATCTTAAATCAACACATGATCAGACCATACTTGAAAATAGTTGAATACGAAATTTTTAACATGTAAGTTATATCACAACTACACAGTTGAACAAAATATTGTGTGTAACACTTTTTACAGTATTTACCATATATATTTACATATTTAAACATAAAGGTCGTTTCACCCAGTAAGGTCTCACGTTCGAGACCGAAAACTACTTCTTGATGCAATTGAGGAAGTTTACTCAAACGAGGACTATGGGACCGCGGTGGCTTAGGAGTAGAGATCTCACCTCTGGTGCTTGGGTCGTCAGTTCGATCCCAACTCATGCCATGTGGGGTTTTTGGTGGTCAAACCGTGTGCGTGGGTTTTCTCAGGGTTATTCAGTTTCCTCCCACTTCCTTCATTATACCAATTCATCCATCATCATCCATACGGCCAAAAGTTGCATGAAGGCCTTCAGTTTCCATTTCAAACGAGGACTAGTAAGTATATTATTAATTTTACAATTTGAGTCCTCCGAGCGCAATTATGTCATTATGCAAATTGTTGAAAGAAGTTTTTCTTGTTTCGGTGTGAGGTATTCAATTCTGAATTCATTACCATCACTTCTTAAATTCCCTGTATAGAGTAGTTCGGTATAATAATGAAAAATTACACCGCGACATTGTGGTACGGAAAAAAAACAACTTCGATCTTAATAAAGACTGGACGCTGAGGAATTGTTGGATGGATCGTAGTCAGGGGCATATAGGTGTACTACCAGCTTTACATTCACATAGTATACAGAATATAGGATGTTCCGTGCCGACAAAAGCGCTATTAAAGCGAGCTATTAACTTTTTTCGGTCCGGGGCCTTTTTGCGTCATTGTGTAAGATTCACTTTTAATGACTGTGGCTGTTTGTAATCGACACAAAGTATTAGTGCATCTTCTACCTTATCATCTGTTCCGTTTATATTGAATGTGTAGCACTCCTTTTTCTACAGCATCTCACAAAATAATGACGTACATCAATGTGTTTAGTTTATTTTGTTACGACAAGAAAACAAGTCTTGGTTTGATGATGAATGCATTACGCATCATGAGGAACGAAAACAAGCAAGGCAGAGATGGTTAAACAATAAAACCGTAGCAAATGCAAACCACTACAGTAACGCGAAACATAACGCTACACGCGGGTTTAGAAAGTAAAGAAAAAATATATTATGCAGAAAATTCAGGAGGTAGAGGAAAACGGCAAGACAAATAACATACGAGATCTATGTGAACAGGTAAACTCGTTAAGAAAAGGTTATCAGTCGAGGTTAGGGATGATTAGAAATGAATGTGGAGATGTTCAGTCGGATTCGACAAAAATTCTCTATGTTTGGAAAAGCTATTTCGACAAGCTTCTTAATGTACACAACTGGGAACAAACTGAGGAATTTTAAATCCATACCGCAGAACCGTGGATACCCGAACCTAGCTAGATTGAGGTCAAAATTTTGATAAAGAAATTGAAAAATCTCAAATCACCAGGAATTGACAACATCCCAGCCGAATTAATTAAAGTAGGGGGAACAGCACTAGTCAAGGAACTACATAAATTGATAAGTGCTATATGGAGAAAGAAGGAACTTCGAAAGGAATAGAAAACCTCAGTAATAGTTCCGATTTGAAAAAAAAGGCGATAAATCTGGCTGTAATAGTTACCGCGGAATCTCTTTACTCCCAACGTGTTACAAAGTGTTAAGTAATATTCTGCTAACACACCTCAGCGTATACGTAGATGGAATAATTGGAGATCACTAATGTGGATTGAGAAAAAAATAGATCTACGTTGGACCAGATTTTTGCCTTGAGACAAATATTAGAAAAGAAGTAGGAATATAATAGGACTGTTCACCAGTTGTTCATAGATTTTAGAAAGCATATGACTCTATCAAAATTGAAAAACTGTAAAATATCCTGGTGCAATTCGGAATTCTGAAAAGGCATGTTCATCTAGATGTGTCTCAGCGACCCCATAAGCAGAGTACGAATAGGTAATAGTGTGTCAGATAGTTTCGAGGTTCACAGCGGATTGAAACAAGGTAATGCCTTGTCACCACTACTGTTAAACTTTGCGTTAGAATATGTGATTCTAAACATAAAAGAGTACAAAAAAGGCACTGACATTGAATGGCTGAAACCAACTCTTCGTATACGCGGATGATGTAGATTTAATAGGGGATGATTTAGATGCACTACAAAGTAACCGATATCTTAGTAGAAGCCTGCTATGAGGTAGGTCTACAATTGAACGCCGAGAAAATAAAATACATGGTAACAAGCTGAAACACAGAGGATAAAGGAAATAGATACATGACAGTTAAAAATGAAATCATAGAGAAATAAATACATTTGAATAGTTGAGAACATATGTAACTAGCAAGAACGAAGTTACGGAAGAAATAAAAGTCGCTTAGTATCGGGCAACGCATGTTTCTATTCAGTCCAGAAATTCCTGGCCTCGCGATTAATATTAAGAAAACTGAAACTAAAAATATACAGAACAATTATTTTGTCGGTAATACTTTACGGTTGCGAAAGTTGGATTACGACCCTGGCAGTTCAACATAAATTCCTTGTGTTTGAAAACAAGGTTTTTGAGAAAGATAAGGCCAAACCGGGACGAGATGACCGGAGAATAGAGGAGACTGCATAATGAAGAACTGCACAGACCGTATGCTTCACCTGAAGAATAATGAAATCACGAAGGTTAAGATGGGCAGGCCATGTAGCTCGGATGGGGAGAAACGAAGATTATATTCCATCGTGGTTGGTAAGCCGGAGGGAAAGAGGCCATTAGGTAGACCGAGACGTCTTTGAGATTACTATATTAGTAGAGGTCTTTGAAAAGAATGAAAGCTATCTTGATATTGCCCAGGATAGAATCCAGTGACGAAGGTTTTTTTTACTGCGGCAATGAAGTTGCGGGTTCCGTAAGCCTTAGTTTTAGTTGAACATTTTCAGTAATTTTTTTTAGCACTTTGATTATCATTATAAACAACTGTTTGTGAATCTGATTCCCAAATTTCATTCAAAAAATTCTTAACGAATTTAGTTTCCTTTGCTGCATCTTTCAGACTACAATACTTCAGTACTGTAATAAGCAATCGTTCTTTGTTTCCTAGATTCTCAATTAACAGTAGAATTGCCTAACTTTGTAACAAACCCTAAATTTATGATTTCCTGTTTATAGTATATCCTGTCCAGTCAGCATCTGTATACAATTTTTATATCTTTTACACTTTTCGTGTACTTGAGACCGTAATTCATGGTTTCTGCTAAGTAGCTCAACACTTCCTGCCATCTAATGCGTTTTGTCGTAATAATTATTGAATTGGCTTAGTTTAGTACATGGAAATGCAATATCTGGTTTTATACACTAGAGCAGGACGATTTTTTTCGAAATCATATATCCTAACCCACCAAAAACATGATGATATCGTCACCTTGGAGCCAGAAGGTATTATGTCCACTTTTAGGCAAAATAGAGTTAACACTGCAGTCAAAGGCTTTGTATTGAAGGGCATCAACCAAAAAATAGTATCGCTCAAAACGATCTCCAAATGGCAAAATATGTTAGTAATGAAATGAATTTATACAGACTTTAAATGGAACTTCAAACTTTAAAACTTTTTTTTTTCCCTTAAAAGTAGCAAAAGTGGATATAGTACCTTCTGGTTCGAAGGTGACGATATATATTCAACTGCTTTTTATTATGGAGAACTGACGTATGTCTGGTATTTCTGACCCGAGTAACCCTATAAATTCCCTTCGCCTCGGCATAGAAACATTTCATTTTAAAAGCTTATTTTCCAAGAAGTAAATAAAATTGACATAGATAAGTTTTCCTTTATAGTGCCCATTTTCGAAATTGTCTATAGCCCTCAGTATGCTGTCAGAGGAGTGTTTTTGAATATGCCTCATATAAAAGGCTATTTAATGTACTTACAGGGCGTGAAATAAAATTAGCGGTTATTTACATGTTACAGACAAGATGCTACAATCTTATGTCGCGAATCGCTGTGAAAATTAATAGTAACATTTTAAGACTAAAAGTATTATGTATGTACGCGTAGCTACTTTGGTTATACATTTGATGATCGATATCCGGATAACAAATTATCTGTGATTAGTTTCTGGAAACAGACAGTTCGGATGACGGATATCTGAAAGTTCCCATGACGAATGATGAAATTATCCAGATTGCATAATTTAGATTACTTCTTTTATAATTATGTGACAGATATCTGGATAATTTAAAAATGAATGTCCATGTAATTTATGTAAGATATGTCCGGAATATTGGAGATTTGTACATCCATTCTCGTTAAATTTCGGATATCTGGCATCCAAATTATTTTAAAAGTCGTTTTCCGATCCACTCCTATATTTTTCGTCCTAATAAATTGCCATTCGGATTATTCTTTATCAGAATTATCAGGATATTATAAATACAGTCTTAAACAAACCTAATTATCTGGATGTTACAAATACAGTGTTGAGACTACATAACGAAGACTCGAGTCCGAAACTTTTGGTTTAAGATGCTGGTGACTTAATCACTCATCTATTCAAACTTCTATATGGAGAAAGTTGCTATTGATGTTTATTAGGTGAGTTTCAGTTATTTGCCAGCACTTCGAAATTTCAATCTTTTTTTAAAGCATTTTTGGCGTTGATATTAAGTTGTAGTCAATTATATTCATTATGTATACTTATAACTTGTATCTCTTTACTATATACTACTCGGAACTTGCTTTGCTCCCCCACTGACTGTGCCCGTTGCTGAGCCTGTTCCCAGACCTTTGAAATAGCTGCACCGAGGATAGCCGAAAGCTTATGATTTGAACTGATCTCAGTACGTGTGTCTTTGTTTATCTGTCAGAACTGTACAATCTGTGTGCGGTCAAATGAGGAAGTTTTGTTATATTTTGTGCAGATAGATTTAAACTTGTGGATTTTCATTATTTTGTCCAACCCCTGTATGTAGGCTGTAGGTCAACATTTTGGTTTAAACTTGTGGATTTTCATTATTTTGTCCAACCCCTGTATGTAGGCTGTAGGTCAACATTTTGGTACCACACACACTGTGCAATCTGTCTGCGATCAAATTAAAAAGTTAGGTATACTTTGTGCATATATATATTTAGAAGTGTAGATTTGCATACTCCAGTAGCACAGAATGTTGACCAATGTGGGCCAGTATGAAATTTTGATGTGGGTCGAACATCGATGATCAATATGTGCCCCAGATAGGATGGCAGACAGTTTGATGACCTAGGCCAAGATGGGACAACTGTGTGGATGTGGACCACACATCATTTATGACTGAAGAACCTCGTAAACCCTCTGTGGCTGGCTGATATTTATCTGTAGGGTCCCAGGTTCCAGTCGATACTGTGAAAATTTTCAGAAACATTCCTACCACCAGTAACTTGACATCAGACAGACAGATATCATTCAGTATTCAGGGATATTTGGAATAAAAGAGGAAAGGAAGCCTCAAGCGGGACTAGAGTACGGTTGTTCAATTAGAAGTCCTGCATCTTACCGCCTGAACCAAGGTATCAGTCAAAAGTAAATACCAGACCAAAGCAGTATAGTGTCAGAAATGCGTTGCCCGGACTTTGAAAACATAAACAAAGTTACTCCCACGATTTACCAATTACCACGATGTACTTTGTACGTACGTTTTAATCAAATGGTTAAAATTCCTTTTACAGCAAATCAAGGCATTTCATTTCTTGCAGAACATTGAATTCAAGTTTTTTATGGGCACACCCGCGTAATTCCTTTGTGAGGCATCAAGTTAGTTGAAGTCCGCTTCATGTTTCATGGGCATAGCTACAGTAATTCCCTTTGGATCCACATCGCATTAAGTGGGCTAAAATTGGCCAGTATTGATCAACATCGACGATGTGGGTCCCATGTCATTCTGCTGCTAGGGTATGGTCCAACCTCTGTATACAGGGTGGTGATGTAATCCACTGACAAACTTCGAGAAATGGTAGTACGTTAGAAATAAGAACCACCACCTTAGTCACCATGTTGGAAATCCCGCGGCACTTCGGAGATACAGGATGAGGAAAGCTTGGGATTGATGGAATTCTTAGTAACGTTCTAAACGAGCTGGTGAGTCTCTAAGGACTGGACCTACAGTTTTTGGTAAAGTGGACTCCGAACCACTCCATTCAATGAACCCCGGCGGGATTTGAACTCATGACCATGCGCACAGAAAGCGAGCACGCTAAGCGAAAGCTCGCACAATGAACTTCAGAGCTTCATATTTCTCATACTGCTAATCAAGATCTGATGCAGTTTGTTATCAAAGACTTAAGACCTACACTGTCCAAAAATACATACTGTAACATTGTGCAATAGATGTGCAGGTTATTCCTCAAAGGAAGTTGGCGATCCCCAGAAATTCTCTGAAGTAAAGGCAGATTGAAATAAACATAAAGAAGACTACTTTCTGTATTAGTAGAGATTACATACGTAGTCACCATCATTCGACCGGACAATCACATTCTCTCTCATTGATAACAAATAAAACGTTTGTTAAGTGTGTGTAACTCTTACTGCTATTTTGTATGAAACCACCTTTTTTTTTTAATCGTTCGGTATATTGAAATTGATGTGAGATTGATTTGGCGCAAAGCGATTATTGTTACCTGCTGAAAAGTTTGATCATTCATGCCCATTTCGGACTCACTTTTACTCCAGAGAATATCTATTAATCGACCATTTCCTTTGGAGAATCCCTTGAGAACCCATTGCACAATTTGGGAATAAGCGTTCTGAATAGAGCAGGTTTCAAGTTTTTGATGATAGCATTCCACATCTACTTTACCGATAGTGGTATTGGAAATATAAAGCTCTAAATTTCGGCCTACGTTAAAGGCCTTAAATAAAAATTCAAATTGTAAATTTCATTATCCCACGCTTTCGGCATCCTGTATCACCGAAACGCGACTAAATTTCCACCTCGGTGACTAAGACTTTATTCTTTATTATTTTTTATGTATTATCATCACTCGAAGTTTGTTTGTGCAGTACGTTACGACCATGTATAATTCGGGTTTAAATGTATACAGCTAGTGTTGTAAATAGAAAAAATACAGTTCGTTTTTTCCTAAAACTTCCGGTTTTTTTTTTTTTAGAAAAAAAAAAAGAAACATGAGCCTTCGGGTTTTTTTTTTTTTCAGGGCAACAATTTGTAATACTGCTAACGTCTCTTTAAGCAAGATTTACTTTTATATAAGTAATTAAGACGAAATTCAACATATATTAAACCCTAGATTACAAATAGTTTTTGGTATATGTTAGATTTTCCGGGTTGCCCAGTTCTCAGTGTTGCCAACTTAAAAAATCATTAAAAAAAACTTCTTTCTTGCCGTATCTGCCCCAAACTTAAGCATCATTCAACACAATAGAAGAAAGTTTTGGGTGTCCCCGACCTCAAGTACCACAGTTATCAGTGTTGCCAGCCTGTTTTAAAATTCAACTTATAGAAATGCCTTTATTAATACAAATCTACATGAGTGCATTGATTTGCACTAAATTTGGCATACATTTTCTTTAGGTACTGGGACAGGTCATACATGCACTCCAGGCACCGTAGTTTGTCAGGTTCGCCAAACGATTAGAAAAGTCTAGATTTCATATTTGTTACCGTTGAACGTATCCACCCACATTGATTTATACCAAATTTGACATGTGCATTAGGTACTGGGGCAGTTCATGTGGATACTTTGTGAGGTAAAAATATAAATAATTCTTTTACTTGTATCTTTCATCTTGATTCAACGAAAAAGAACAAGGGGTCAATAAAAGCAACCAAGAGTTATTTGTTAGCGATTGGTTACTTGGACGGGTCTCGACCCCTGGGTTCCCGAATAAAGAATCCTCCTCTAAAGCTCCGCAAAGGCTTCTCTTGTCCTACGGTCCCCAACCATCTATCTATCTTACAACAGAAATAATAATAATAATAAAAAAAAAAACAGTCATAAAATATATCCTTTTCTTGCTTTAAATTTTACGACGGCTGTCATTAAATAGCAAACCAATTGTGGAAAATACTTTAGTAGCAATTATCTTAGACGGAAATTCTACTTAACGGAGTTTATTACAACAATCTACCAACTAATATATACAGAAAGAAAAATAGTTTTTTACAAACAGAAAAATTATTCGGTGAGTACAGTAATTTAAATAGTGTTCATATAAGATCTTTTATGAGAATCTCGATCGTGGAGGATTTTCTTTGTTTTTAATACTAGTGGCTGAGTAGGCTTCCTGGGATTTGAAAGGATTGAAAACTAAGTCAAAATAATCTCGCCAAGATTACGAATTGATTTTGCTAATTTACTATAGACTCAAATGTTAACATTTCAAGAAGCTAGTCGAAGATCTTTCGAAAAATTAAGAGCCGTGGGGACCGTTTCTAGAAAGTAGCGAAGTATCAAAATCTCCTCTATAAAATCTTAATAGGGTTAGGGATTTTTTCCATAATCAAAAGATCTGCTAGCGGGCTCTGTCTCTTTGTAGCATCCTAATTTCTATTTAAACTACTATCCTAATCTAATATTCTTTCCTTAAAATTGCACAGGGAATGGTTCTCCATAAATCGTTCGATGTGCTCCATGTATTTTGACCAGCACTAGGAAACAATACATATTTACCGTAACCCTAATTCCTCCATTCTACTTCTACTTTCATTAATGATACCACCTGAGACCTCCGGCCCGATTCAAACTACTGATTCCAACTAACCCCATCTAGATTCCTTCATTACTAATACATCTCTAGTTTCTAACCCACCAACCAAAAACCAAATAAGTTCTACCAAAATTCTAGCTACGGATACCTCCATCCCGGCTAACTACTAAAGAAATAAAAAAAAATACCTCCAGATCAAATTACCAACTACACACCACATCTAATCCACCCATTAAAAAGATAAAAAAAATCTACCATCAATAAACCAACTATCTAATATTACCAATTACTATAAGGGAACCAAGAAAGTTTTGTCGCTTTTTGTGGAGGTCTGTGTTCAATTGGCCCTCACACCGTGAGTTGAATGCGAATGGAGATCAGGCGAAGGTCAGTTGTTGGTGTGGGTATAGTCAACATACTACCTGGTTGTGGAGGTTCAGTTACACCGTGAACGTGCGGAAGGACAGAGTGAACATGGGACCTCCACAGAGCGTCATAAGGGCGTGTATGCTGTACGAGTTTAAACTGGGGTCAAACGCAGCTGCAGCGAGGCGGAAGATATGCCAGGCCTTTGGTGAGGGTGGTGTGACTACGCGGACAGTGCAGCGGTGGTTTACCAAGTTTAAGGACGGTGACGAAACACTCGAAGACGCACCACGTGCAGGAAGACCAACGCAGGGACCAAATGAAGATCTTCAGGCAGCAATTGAGGCGAACAGTGGCCAGACATGTGAGGAACTGGGACTACAATTCAGTGTGAGTGGAGAAACCATTCGGCAACACCTCCATCAACTTGGGAAGCACTATAAGTTGGGTCGATGGGCCGCGCATGATTTGACTCCGGGCCAGAAGGCAACGCGAGCAGACACCTGTGTTTCTTTGTTGTCTCGTCTGAGGAAGGAGCCATTTCTGGACAGGGTGTTGACATGTGATGAGAAGTGGGTCCTGTACGAAGCTCCACGGCGCCGACATCATTGGTTAGCGTCCCATGAACCGGTTCCAAAACAGCCGAAACCAGCACTGCACCAGAAGAAGGTCCTGTGTGTTTGGTGGACTGCTCGCGGCATTGTGCATCGCGAACTGCTACCAGCTGGTCAGAGAATCAATGCAACTGTGTACTGTCAGCAGTTGAGCCGTGTTCACGAAAAACTCAAAACTCTGGAGCCAGCACTTCTGAATCGCAAAGGGGTCCTCCTGTTACAGGACAACGCTAAGCCCCACGTGACTAGGATGACCCGGGACACCATTCGACGCCTTCAATGGGAAACACTATTTTATCCGCCATACTCCCCGGACATTGCATCGTCCGATTTTCACCTGTTCCATTCCTTGGACAATCACCTTAGAGGACGCCAGTTCAAATCCCTAGTAGAGGTGCGAAATGCACTTGATACCTTCTTCGCTTCACGGCCCACCAAGTTCTACCGCGATGGAATCCATGGCCTTCCAGAACGTTGGCAGAAGGTCATCGATGCTGATGGGGACTATTTTTGATCTTCCAGGTACACTACCACCAATACAAACAGATACCTCCAATACACCATCAATCAAGGGTTTCGTAACAGCACGATTTTCCTAGAATCCATCCAACTTTTTAAATTACATTCATCGTCGATAAATGTTAATAATCTTTGGAGTCGAATAATCCTACTTGAAATGTACACCAATTTGGCGAGAAGTATTTTCTCTGAATGAAATGTGCTTACATAAAAAGAAGAAAATGAAAACAAAAGCTATAGCTCTAAAAGATATCGTGTCGTGAACTTTACTTAGATAGACTGAGGAGTTGTAACAGAAGATATATTTGAGACAGAAAATCCGAAATAACTTAGTTAGTCTATCCCTCCTCCCGGAGGAGGGAAAAGCACGCAAGCTATATTTGTTATATGTCTATTCGTCAGGATCCCTTCCAAGACTGCCCGCAACTGGACACTGGGCAGTTGCTTCGTCCCTTTGCTCTCTTTTCCCGCTTTCTGACAAAATTGGTTCGAGGACTTGGAAACCTACGCAACCGGACCCTATCCTCCAATCCGAGTTGCTGACATAGTTTGAAATTCAACCAATTGTATTTTTCTTAAGATCTGTTTTTAAAACAGAAATTACACAATTTCAAAAAATATCATAAATTTACTTTTTATATTATTATATTCATAGTCTTTTATTTTTATATATATAAAAAAAAATACATATATCTCTGTGTTTTTCCTCCTAATTGTCCTGGTCATTTAATTATTATTCTCACATATAATTATTTATCTAGTCTAAGTAACAAACTGAATGAAATGATGCCTTTTCAGTTCGTTCCAACTTCCAGCGCCGCAGTTGTCAGTACCAACCAATTTTAGAAAATAAAAATTTTAATTGATTCCATATCGTTGAACGTATTGGGACCAAACTTTGTTTTTACGTATTGGGCGCGTCATAG
The DNA here is from genome assembly GCA_022664845.1 of Lepisma saccharinum. NCBI lineage: Eukaryota > Metazoa > Arthropoda > Insecta > Zygentoma > Lepismatidae > Lepisma > Lepisma saccharinum. The sequence continues at coordinate 714 of JAGDQP010059513.1, read as the reverse complement.
AGGTATTTCAGGTACCACAGTTGACAGTGTTGACAATCTATTTTAGAAATTAAATATTTACTACTTTTATTCAGTTCGACGTATCCGCACCAAGCTTTTGAGTATACTTATTCGACACAGTTGGAACATACTGTGGTTGTTCCCTTACCCAAGCGCCCAGTTGTCAGCGTTGCCACCCTATTTTAAACTTCAATTTTTCAAATGTCCCCCATACTGTTACGTTCCAATATCTATTCCTATACTTTCAAAAAAGCGCAAGTGGGGGGGAAGGGGAGCCGCGGGACGTGGCTACGTTATGATATGCTTTGAAATAATACTTCTTGAAGCCCTATTACAAGAGGCTCATTAGTATGTAGGCCCTATATGTAGTTGCTTGTTTACAAGAATATTAATTATGCAACTCTTTTGAAATATGCTTATAACATAAAATATTTTTGTTACACTGCCTCTATCTGTGTATTTTCACAATATGGGGCGAGCCTTGGAGCCCGGAGCATGAGGGAGCAATGCTTAGTGTTTTTATAGTGAAACACAATGTACTAGTGGGACCGTGGTGGCTCAGTTGGTAGATCGTTCACCTCTGGCGCTAGGGATCGTCGGATCGATTCCTGCTCATGCGATGTGGACATTGTAATGGACAGAAACCGTGTGCGTGGGTTTTCTCGAGGTCCTCCCGTTTCCCCCACTTTCTTCATTTCATCAATTCATCTTATC
>JAGDQP010059512.1:0-12362 GCA_022664845.1 Lepisma saccharinum | reverse complement strand
TCGTTCACTCTTGTGTTTTTCCATTGTGGGGTACCTCAAGGATTTGCCTTATTGCCACTTTGTTTTAGCTGATCTTCATCAATGCGCAGCATGTACGAAAGTGATTGTCAGCCCTGAGAAATGACATAATATATCTCAGAAATTATGATGTGAGATACGTCAGCTTAGCAAAATCAAATCAATCTTGTATTTAAGGATTATATTTTAGCTATGTTTATGATTGAAGGATTGCAGCTTCAATGGGGATTTTCCACGTAAGAGTGCTACTATCAAATAATTGATATTGCGCAGTAGGCTGCGCATTAGTTATTCTTTCAAAACCGAGTTCTCTAAGCGTAAAGATTGCTCAAATACATTTCCAAGGTTCAACTTTCATTGTGATTTGCTAAGTTAAAGTATCCTACGACATTATTTGTCGAGAAATTAAGCCATTTGTGACGATAGCGATCTATATTTGGCTTCCACTAGCTGCTCCAAAGCAATGCAACTTTCGATATTTCTTCAAAAGAACTTTTTCTTGTTTCGTTCTGAATAATTGACTCTTCCAGTTACTTCATAATCATTCTATATAATCTATATTCATTATTGGTCTACTTCCATATTTCCCCATAATGTAGATATTGTCTACTCTAAAGATGTCTTCATTCTCCTATAGGTCTACATTTGGAAAGCTCAATGAATCATCTGTAAACGGTTGTTGACTTCCAGTCTGTATCGGAAGAAGAAGAGCGATTTTGAATCTTGCTCACACCGGACATTCTAACAGAATTTCGAAGATATTCACCAGTTTCACTCGATGACTGCGAGATAGTAAATAGAATTGCATCCAGAGCAGCTACAAGGTAACCAAAAAAGCTTTTTGCCGTTTTTGACGTCCCATTAATCATGCGCTCACAGAGAGGAAACTAAATGACGCACGTGCCTGCCAAAGGATCGGGAGTTATTCTGACCATCGACCTTCAGTAATACAGGCACGGTGCTCACACACAGCAGTCATAGCTCGTCCAGTGTACAAGAAAAATGGAGGTATCGAAGCAGTTTGTTCGCGTGTGTTTGTTGTACACACTTTAAAGTGGGACTGTCAGCTGCCGCATCAAGTCGCCGTATATGCCAGGCAGTTGGTGAGAATGCCGTGAAAGAACGCACCGCCAAGCATTGGTTCCAGAAATTCCGTTCGGGAGATGTGAGCCTTTCTGATGAACCTAGCAGTGGACGACTACATTTGTTGGATGACGAGGCCCTGAAAGCAGCCATCGAGGAGAACAGTGGTCTAACGTGTGATGAACTTGCAGAAAGGTTCCATGTTTCCGCTGAAACAGACTGCACCTGCATGAGATAGGGAAGTCATACAGGTTAAGCAAATGAGTACCCCACACATTGTCGGCAGCCAACAAGGAACAACGAGTGACAGCCTGTTTGTCCTTGCTCACTCGGCACCTAAACACACCCATATTTGATCGCTTGCTCACTGGTGACGAAAGTGGGTCCTCTATGACACTCCCAAGCGTACCAAACATTGGTTGTCGCCACGTGACCCTGTTCCTCACACCTCAAGACCACCTCTGCACCCACGAAAGGTTATGCTCTCTGTGTGGTGGACTTGTCGCCAAGTGGTGCCTTACGAGCCCCTTCCACCTGGTCAGACCACCACTGCTGACCTCTACTCACAGCAGTTGCAAAGGGTGCACTGTGCATTGCAGCAGAAGGTGCCGGCATTGGTGAATCGCAAGGATCAAACCAATTATAACTTGGATCTGTTATGCAAAGCGGAGGGTGTCCATTACCGGTACGGTAAAGTCAGTTTTTGTTCAGTTACAGACACTCACTATTCATTACTGGGTTGAAATCAAAATCCTTGATTGATTGAGTTGTTATTAATGTTGTAAGTAAACTGGTCAGCTTCTAAGGACGAGATTTACAGTTTTGGTAAAGTGGGCTCTAAACCACTCCGTTCAATAGCTCCAAGCGAAAATTGAACTCACGAACACGCGTGCAGAAAATGAACCCGCTAAACTCTCCGCAACTCTGAGGGCTAAATCATAATTCTGCTAGTTGTTTTATTTCACCTTGAAAAAGATTATTTACTCTTCATGACTATAAGTTTGTCAGGAATTTATTTTGTCCATTTTTTTTTCAATGATGAACGCGGATCCCCGTTAAAGAAAGGTTTTGTTTTTATATTGGACACTATTCATGGCAAGTTAGAATTTGTATTTTTTAGCCACAAGGAATCTATGTCTCAGGCCGTGATAGGGTAGGGGAAGGGAAGCGTGAAGGAGTCGGACAAGTCTAAGTTGAAGGGCCCACTAGGGCATTTGCCTGTTATGACTGACTGAAATCAAATGTTAAAAACCTCAGTAAGGATGGTCGATAGCTGTTTTCGAACCCAGGACCTTCACTCAGGATCTTTTGAACCCAGGAATGATCACTCAGTGGAATTCCATGAAACAATCAGATAATCGAAGAACAGCATTAAACATATAATCGTGTTTACTACTTATATTCGGAACATCAGCAGTGATTATTTAAATTATTTTGACTTAAACAGTATGTCCATTACTAGAACATCCAGGTTCATCCGTGTCCATCTCTGGTACAAAAACAATGTTAGACAACAAGCGTTATTTCCTTTGAAATAGTGTATGTTGATGAAAGTAATGGGTAGAAATTACTAGAAGGAAGAATGGGGAACGTGTAAACATTCTTATTTGATCAATACATTTAAAATTTACTTGAGTTAAAAATTATAACGGTGAAAAGTGTCCTTAAAGCGTCCGTCCATTACTGGTGCGTTTATCTTAACTGTTAAAAATTGAATTTAAATATCTAAGAGTTTAACCCATACTCTCCACTTTAGAGTTCAAATATTTTCCGTACATTCTACCTTCGCTCTTCTCAATAGATGCCAACATATCAACAGAATACAAAGTTTATTGTAATTTTCAAAGAGTTTGACTTAAATCCGTCACAGTTGTGAAGAATGACGCCACAGTCTTTCAGTGAAAAAGATTAGGAAGACAGATTCTTAATCTAGGCATCATTAGAATATTGGGCTGATGAAACTTGAGAAATTCCATGAGGAATTCAGAATTCTGGCAGCAGAAATGAAATCTGAGTGCTTCTCAGTGTAATTTGAAAGCCTGGGTACTACGTTCTATGGGTCTGATCATGTAAAGTCTGGTGTCATACAAGTAATGTAGTAACCCATAAGTTTTACATTGTCATTAAGAGTTTATAGCGGTTTTCTTAATATGTTTCTCCATATCCATTGAATGAATAGATAAACGCCGAACCAATATGACTGAGTTATTTATTTATTTTTTTAATCTGGAAAGCTCCAAATGAAACCACCTTCAATTTCTAATTAGTTTTCGCGAAATTTCTAATGTTTTTCATTTCTTCTACCGTGTCTTGAATGTAGGTGTAAGTAATTGAAGCTTCCTCTTCTTCGTTCGATGAACTAAACATTAAACAAAGATCCCGAGTTAAACATAAAAACGTCATCCTTTCTCTTCTCTTATTTTATAATCTGTGTTGCCTCTGTTCACTCTCCAATGAGTTCGTTTCCTCTGATACCAAGAAGATCAAAGCGTTTCGGTAATCAGAGTTTGCATCCACAAAGCTATCGGAGGCTTTATATATATTATACGTCATCTTCCTTTCTATTTTGCGAACGCGATTTTTTTTTTTCGCTTTTTCCCATTATTTAGCTTTTATGTAGCTCTCGCCAGGGTGTCAGTGGTGCCACCCTACGTATTATCAATTATCTTTCTTGAAATCCATAATTAATGATAGGTATTAGTGGCGAGAACTTGCGTGCAGTTTTTGCCCAATTATTGGCTATTTTAAAATCCTTAATCTGACAGTAGACTAGAAATACATCATCATCAATAATGTCTGTCGACAGCGCCAATAGCTCCTGAACTAATGTGGACACTCACTATTTGTTCCGATTATCTGCTTTACGCCGTAGTGCGTATCTTCTCGTCCTAATTTTTCTTGTTATTTTGCGGTTCAATCCTACATGTTCAACATACATTGTTTTTATTGATGGCCTTTAGGCATGTAAGGCTTAGGTCGGGATAGGGAAGGAGAAAGGATTCGGGAAGGTGCCGGCAGGGCCTATGTTAAAGGTGCCATCCCGGAATTTGCCTGGTATGATTAATCTGTCAGGATGGTAGCGTCTAAAATCAAACCCACGATTAATAATACGCCAATCCTACATGTTTAACTAGACAGCATACCTCTCCAACTCTTCCTATCTTCCTCTCCTAGTAACTCATTCCTTTCTTACCTCCGCCATTTTTCAATATTTCTGTTTAGAACTCTTCAATGTTGACATTGTTTTCTCAAGACATTGTCAATTTGTCTGTCTTTTCCCTTTGATTCTCATGATGCTCCCATTCTATTGTATTCTTATTAATATTTTCTCATTGTTCATCCTCTCCAGCCATTTGATCTTGTCCATTCTTCTTCAACGTCACATTTCGAAACTTGCTAAGCGCCTACTCTTTTTTTCCTTACCTTCCATTGTCTCTTGAGTTCTATAAGATCTCGCTCCTGTAACAAGGCACGTAACAATCCTTTTTCTTAGACCTTTTGCGAAATTTTCTGCTGTCATCAATTCCCTTATCTTCTTGGATGTTCTTCGATGCTCCTTTTCCAATGGTAATTCTTAATTTTCTCATTCAACTTCCACTTTAAATGACCAAGGTCCTGAGAACTTCAACGATTCCAAGTCCTTTCCCCATCAGCATAGCATTCTCGGATTCTTTCTCCTTCCCGATTCTCATCACGTACAGTTTTAAAGTAGGCTAACATTCATGCCCTGATTCTTACTACATGTATTTGCTCCATCATCATTCTGTCTGAGCCTCAGTTAGTATTTCCTGAACATCTGAGTACTTTATAGTCTTCTTTTGCTCCTCATTACTGCTTCCTCATTTTGCCTTTCTCAAAGCTCTTCCTATCAACTGTTCAACAGATAACTAAAAATTGGAGACATGTGACATCCTTGTCTTATTCCTCTTATTCCTTCTCTATTCTTATCGCCACCATCCGTCATCTGTACATCTCTTGTATAAGTCTTATGTCTTTTAAGTGCATTGTAGTATTTTTTTCTAAAAACACTAACAATTATATTTCACTTTATCAAATGCTTTTTCCAAATCTATAAGACACACATGCATTACTCCATTTACTTCTAAGATACTGTCTACCAATATTCTAAAGCAACTTATTGCTAGAACGTTAGCTACGATAAACATCAGACCAAGTGTAATTATAGTTTGAACTATCTCAACCAAATCTAATAATCAAATGACAGAACGCAAGACTTTAGCATAGCCAAATGTTTATTTTACGGCAACCAATTCTTTAATTAACTTTATGAGTGCCAGTAGCATAACATATTGAATCCTAGTATAATATTACTTACAAGATAGATACCAACTTCATCAAATACTTAGACATACAATGAAATATTTCTTCTTGTTGACATTGTTGTAATTCCAACACACAAATCGACATGAATTCAAATTACTATTCAAAATAATCTCTCTGAGGATATCTGTATCTTTAAGCAAAACTTGTGTTTAAAAGATGTATACCAAGTTCGCTTAAATATCATTAATTTGAATCAAACAACATTCACTGTAGTATCATCACGTGATCAAAATTCTAGATTATAGTTTCCAATTTTTATGTTCAAATCCTTTGAACTCCTTAAACAGAATATCAGAAAAGTAAAGAATGTCATTTGTTTTTACCCTTTTTCTAAAAGAAGTCATAAGCACAGATTCTCAATATTTGGTTCTAAATATTTGAGTTACCTACACTGTAAAAATAGGAGACACAACGTTCATCCAAAAAATGGAGGCAGCTGAGCTGCCTCCACTTTTTGGATTAACCTACATTCAGCCAGTTTTCGGTTGAACGTTTTACTTTCTGTAAAATTTCAGAATGCGTGCATATATATACATACATATATATGACTGTTCCAACGTATTTCATTCAATCCGAGCTTTTTTTAAAAGTAGAAAAGAATAAAAGGAAATATTCCTTTGAAATAAAAAATAAAAAAAATGTAGTTAAAGTTGGCGCGTTTCGATCCATGGTCCACAAGCACACTGGTCAGACGCTCTAACCACTTCGCTACTTATTTTTTTTAAGGTGAAACGCACCCTAACAGAATGCGCCACCCAACTGGTTTAACTCTTACAACTCTTTCAACTGATTTTTCCTAACGGACAACACAGTTAAAATCACATCCATGCCCGAGGCGGGATTCGAACCCACGATCCTTGACTCGACAGACTAGCGCGCTAGACCATTCGGCCACCTGGATCGGCATTACGAAGGCAGTTGGTGACTCTGGCTATCCGAGTGAGCTATGGTTTTAGTGTGAAGGAGGTTAATTATTAACACGTTTTTGATTTTACTAAGAGGAATGTATCGTGAAAAAAGGAGAGATACTGTACGTTTGCTACAGTGTAAAGATTTATATCTACCTTAATTTCTGGGTCCACCAGTAAACTGTTTGCTGTTCACAATGTAAAGGCAATGTAAACACTCAAAATGGCGGGACGTTCAGTAACAAGCAAGTAACGTTACGCCTATTACTGGATTATAGAATATCCAACTAAGGCCTAAACTTCATCCACAAAAGTACCTAACCTCAAAAGTGCCTAACCTCAATACTACACTTCGATTAGAAAATGACCGAGTTTTAAGCGTAAAATAAGTTGAACGTTCACGGACAAATCTCTTTGGCCAGTTTCAACCCATTTTCAGTTAACGTTAAGCTATTAGGCCTACAAAGAAAATGTTTACTTTAAAATGGAGTTAATTTTACCAATCTTTCCACTAAAAGGCTTACACTATATCCACTTTTAAGAGTAAATACAACAAAACGCTATTTTTCGACTTTTATTTCTCCATAAAGCGGAGTAACTTTCATCCATTTCGTGTTTCCACTTTTTACAGTGTACATACTTTATTTACAACTCAATAATCACATATTAACTACTCCCTTCCTCTCTTGAGAAACAATATATTGTCAATCCTCAAAATTAACATTTGAATTGTACATTAATGTGTAACAGTTCCATGAAGTTTGCTCACAAATACGTTCATATCATGACCCTTATTATTTGAGATGAATTACTTAAAATGTATTAGTTCCATAGTATTTATTATCAAAAGTTGATCACAAGATTTCATCTTAAAATGTTTCAGTTCCATTTCACGTTTCAGTTCAATGCAAATTCTCATATATACAAATTAATACATCTCACATGGATAACGTTTTGGTGCTTTCCTGCAACGTTGTGATCGTCGTAATTGTTGTGATTCATCTTCGGTTATTACTGTTCTGTTTTAATTCTACCAATAAGCTTGGCCTTGTAGTATTCTATTCCTCTCATGTTTATCATTTTGATTCCGTAAATGACGGAACTGGTGTCGACGAATACGGCGCAATAGGCCATTAATGTCTACCAGTATTATTCTATTTCCAATAGATTTAATTATTTTGGCTTCCACAAAATTAACACTTTTAGTATATTGGTTTGTGACCTATATCCAATCTCCCGCTCTTGGCATCGAAATCTGATTCTATGCTCCTTGAGGACTTACTGTTGGATCAGTTATTCTATGGTATACACTAATGTAAAAAGTACGAGGTCTGTAACTCAATACTAATCCAGCAGGTGATCTACCTTGTAATTTTTGTGGCAGTAAATCTCAAATGTCTATGGACATGTTTGATTACATCACCCCAGTTAGTTTTCCGACATCTCTTGACAATCGTTTGAGTATCAGTTTTTCATCCGGTACACTTCGTTCTGCGAGACCATTGCCCTGCAGGTGCCAGGGCGGCGAATGGTATAGTTTGATCCCTGACATCTCAAACCAATTCTGAAATTAGTAACAAGAAAAAGGTGGTCCGTTATCGCATATTATTAAATGATGTAACCCTAACATGTCCATTATTTCTGTCAAATATTGTATGCTTTCAGTTACAGTGTTATGTTTTATGTGCCGCATTCCTAACCATTTCGAATAGCAATCTACACATAATAAATATTTCTCGTACAAAATAATAATAATAAAAAAAAACAATGTGGCTTCTTTGTAATGGCCTTTTAGATTCACTTCAGCTTTTGAAATACCTTTGTGGTGGAGACATACGTATATCTCCTGGTATGGATAATAGTATTGAATAAATACCTCTACCTCCACTTCTGTTGTGGGCCACCAGTAATAAGAACGTAAAATAGCCTTCATTCTGTCCATACCTAATTGTCATTTATGTAATCCCTTAAAAATGGACCGATATTTACGTGGAATAATAAGTCTCTTCCCAAATAATAAACAGTCTTGTTGCATTGTTATTAACTCCTTTCTTTTAAAAAAATCCTTATAATCTTTGTATTGTTTGTCTTTTAGAAGATTCTTAGGCCAACCGTATTTTGCCCATTTCATTATTGAGTTGTAATATTTCGTCATGATTTATCTCTTAAGCAAAATCCTGTAAAACTGTAGAATCATTTTTTTTAAATATATCAAATAATTTAAATCCTCTCTATCTTCGTATGTTTCCTGACTTTTGATTGGCCAGTCTGGATTCCTGCAACCTGTACGTCTTTGGTATAATTTATATTGTAATGATACCTGGATAGGAATAAAACCTCTCTGAGGAGACGTGAGTGAGCTGAAGAAACTAATTGTTTCTGTTCCCCAAATATCAGGTTTAACGGAACGGAATCTATATATACTTCAAAGTGACGTCGGTATAGATATTGATGTATTTTTTTACACCAAATACTTCCATGCTTCTTTCTCGTAGTGACTATAGTTAGTTTGTGTTTGTGATAAAATTGATGGCGCATATGCTACTGTTTTAAGCTTTCCATTCGTTGCACGATTAGAAAGTTGTATTCGTAAACCGTACAACCAGAACAACTTCTTCATTAGGAAACACTGTTGGATACCTTTTCCACTGATTATAAAATGATCTAAGTATACTTGTGCGTACAGAAACGTATTTAACGTCGAGTCCATACAGTTTTTAAATATAAAAGGAGCACAACTTAATCCAAAAACTAAACGATTATTTTGGTAAAGACCGCGTGGAGTGTTAATTACTGCTATTTCTTTTTATATATATATTTTCGTCTAATTCGAGTTGGAGATATGCTTGATTAAGCTCAAGTATCACAAAAGTATCTGCCCCATGTAGCTTCCCTATTAAATTATTTATGGTAGGTAGCGGATATGCCACATTGTTTTTACAGCGGTGTTTAAAGTTGTTTTGAAATCAGCACAGATTCTCAAGTCGATTGATTGTTTTTTTGGTACTATTAGGACGGGTATTAGTCCCAATTTGAATATTGTACTGGACTTATTATACCCTGTTTTTTGAAGTTTTTCAAGTCCTGGTTTTACTCTTTCAGTTAGGTTATATGGAACATTATAATGCCGTTTGAATATGGATGTAATTGTTTGATATTTTAGAATATTTACTTTAAAAACTTTTATTGGCGTTAGAACGTTATGCTGAAACATATCCGTATACTTTTGTAGAATTTGTTGTTTTAGTGGGGCTATGGTGTCTCAGTTGGTAGAGCGCTCACCTCTGGTGCTAAGAGTCGTCGGATCGATCCCTGCTCATGCCATGTGCGCTTTGTGGTGGACAAACACCGTTCGTGAGGGTTTTCTCGGGATGCTCCCGTTTCCTCCCATTTTCTTCATTTCACTAATTTATCCAATCATCATCCATGGGCCTGAGCCATAGTTGCCTAAAGGCCTTAAAATAAAATTCAATTGTTGTTTTAGCGTGTAGATTGTCATATTTAACTGAGTATGTTTATATTCATCTTTGTTCTGAACGAGTTGAATTATGTTATCTCCAAAACAATTTTCCAATTTGGCCATATTTTTGTTATAATATCTCTACCTAAGAGTGTATACCGTGCTAAATGAAAATATGCATCAAAATTTAATTATATTTGTACCATGATAACTTTTTTTTTTAGTTCAGAATTTCTCCGTTAGCCGCAAACAACTTAGTTTGTACATGCAGGTAATACTATTTCATTTCGTCCTATTTTCAGATATATTTTCCATGGTAATTTGCTGGCCCCAGCTACTGTGTTATATTCTTTATATTGTTTAAACAAGGTTCAGACTTACTATTATTCCAAATAGATATTATATTACATGATTACTCCTGACTTTATTGTGCCATCTGTTTATCGAGATAGTTTTCGCTATGTATGCCATTATGATCGTTCTAGAAGCAATAGATATGAGTTCAAAAATCAAAGATCCTCGTTGCCCAGCTATTATTTTTGTTAAAACTATAATATTTATAGAACGTTAGCTGCAATAAACATCAGACCGAGTGTATTTATAGTTTGAACTATCTCAACCAAATCTAATAATCAAATGACAGAACGCAAGACTTTAGCATAGCCAAATCTTTATTTTACAGCAACCAATTCTTTAACTTTATGAGATGCAGTAGGATAATCTATTGAATCCCTGTTAAATATTACGTACAAGATAGATACCAAGTTTATCAAATACTTAGACATACAATAAATTATTTCTTGTTGTTGACAACATACAAATAGACATGAATTCAAATTACTATTCAACATAATCTCTCTGAGGATATCTGTATCTTTAAGCAAAACTTGTGTTTAAAAAAGATGTATTCCAAGTTCGCTTGATAATCATTAATTTGAATCAAACAACATTTACTGTAGTATCATCACGCAATCAAAATTCTAGATTCTAATTTTTATGTACAAATCCGTTTAACTCCTAAAACAGAATATCAGAAAAGTAAAGATTGTCTTTACCTTTTTCTAAAAGAGGTCATAACCCTAGTTTCTTTATATATTGTTCTAAATATCTGAGTTACCTGCAAACTTTATTTACAACTCGGTAATCACCTATTACAAATCGACCCTTACTAAGTACACGTCAGTGTGCACAACTGTTAGGAAACGAAATACGTATCGTGGTACCAGAATTACTGTCTAATTTCTATCTCAGTAACTGCATCGCCACCTTTTGTCCTTGTTCACGAAGACAGAAAAAAAAAAACTGTAATTACATTATAGATGGATACACTTTGTATCCTACTGTTGTTACCCTTTTACACTCTTTCCACATTTGTTTCTCTCTTTTCCCTCTCTGCAAATTGCTGTTCGTTTTTCCCAGAGAGTCTCAGGATGAGGAAATGGTGAAAATAGAGGTCTCTGTTTGATATTGGAATTATTTCAATGATGACGTTATTTCTCATTTCGCTGCCATTCTTTCTTTCTTCTCTTTGTATTTTCCTCTTGTTTTTTTTTTTTTTTTTTAAATATATCATTTAATTCTATCTACAATGTCTTCCTTTAAGGCAGTTCTAAGGAAATTCGAAACAAAATTAGAGAGGCAGTGGATGTATGGAGAAAGGGCCTCAGGGCTTTGATAATCCTTTGCCCTCTACTGTGTGGCATTCTGTGCACAATAATTTTCTCTTTTGCGTTCTCTGTACTCCTCCAACTCTCCTTTGACAAGTCAGCAAAAGAGAAATACAATTTACCTTGAAACAAAAGCATTACGTATAGCTCTCTTATATATTTTACTTCTGTCTAATTTCCTTAGCACTGATTGGAGAACACAGCATTGTATTAATTGCTTATAGCGTATTGGCCTTCTAAGTAATCAGTAAATTGCTATTGTAACAAAAGGTATCAAAGGTTTTTATTAAACTTCTTAATGTAATTGTTTTTCGCTTATGGCTTCATCGTAATTGTACCGAACGAAATTAGAGACTGCACATTATGGAATACATACTGAAGAGAAAGAGTCAGGTCGGCAATATTGGCGACCTCAAAAGAAGAGAAAAATTAATTAATATTAATTTCCGTTAGCTTGAAGTATAGGAATTCTCTTGTCCGCCGGCGGATTCCAGCAAAAAATTCTTGCAAGATTTAATACACAGATAAATAGTCGGAGCACTGTGTTGGTCTGGTACACTCAAAAATAATATGGTTCGAATAACTAGAAAATCCTATTTGTGATAGTTGAAATTGGGACAGCAATACTATGGGTTGCAAATACAAGCCTTGCTAATCGTGCATTGTCATTATAACAATACTTATGGTTAGGTGTATTGTCATAATTACAATACTGTGAACAATATTTTATGGTAAACGTTTTGTTATCATTATAGATAATTTTACAACAATGTATAGTTAACAATGGGAAATTATGTATGACCATACTATATAGTTACGACAACGATATTGTTAGAAATTGACCTAGGTTACCATACAGTATTACTCTGGTAACTACGCATA